>JAWNPR010000061.1:11575000-11840000 GCA_035047405.1 Drosophila stalkeri
TAACAACAAGCACAGCATGCGATGATACAAATATAGAGGCGAATTCGAGCAGGAGCTTAGTTAATTTGACGCGCCAAAGCGTCTAAGCTACAAGCTGGAGAGCAAAGACGGCGTCGGAAAGTGGGGTTATCTGTGGGTGTATCTGAGGCAGGCAACAACAGGTGGCTCTGGCTCAGAGCTAATGCCGGGCCATAAGCTCAGTTGCAGACGGCAACCAATTGGCTGGATTTGTAAAGTGTTGGTCGTAGTCGAGGGGGACGTGTAATGGTTGGATGGTGTGGAGTGGGGAGTGGCGAGTGGGATGAGAGGAGCGGGGGATGAGCAACTGCTTGGGTGGCGCTTAGGCAAAATACAGTCAGAGACTTGCACACGAATTGTGCACACAAACAATGAAAAAGGAGACGTCCTTCTGTATAAGCCCGCCCTCTGCCCACCTCCGGCAGCATATCAGTATGGGATTTACTTCTGGGTATTGAGCTCTCTGACGCCCCCCCCCCCCCCGCGCACAGGTAACATTTTTATTAACAATAACTTATTTTGTGTAATAAACAATGTCTGGCATTGTCTGTTTCCGTTATGTAGCCGTCCGGAGTTCGTTGTGCTCGAGCCTCAGACCCCAAGCCCCAGACGTAGCCTTAGTCGAGCCGCAAGCAGATCTGGCACTTGAGGCACCGCTTCAGCTGCTCGACATGGAAAACAAATTCAAGTTACGACTGTGCCGAGAACTCTGTTGGTAGGATTACCTCAATTCCTTTGGCTGCCACAGTGCAGCTTCAGCTGGCAGCTGGCTTCCGGTACGCTTGGCTCCATGTGCACTCTGCTTGTTTGTGGTACTGCCCAAGTTGCCCACAACTTCATCTACCGCTCACCTTTTTCCTCCATTATCAAATCCTATGGCTCTGGCTGTCGCTGCCGCCACCCGCTGGCGTGTTGAGCGCTCACCTAATAAAACCTACAAATAATCACGCATTTATTATGCTGCTCAGCCTAGACCTAACATCAATGTGTGTGTGTGTGTGTGTGTGTGTGTGTGTGGGGCATTGTTCTCTTGCTGCATGTGAGGCCAGGAAGGAACGCTACAAACTCTTACAAACTCAACTTGTCTTTTGTTTTAAGCTTCAGCTGTTTCAAGATTCTCAAGCTGAACATCATTCCGACTCTTATTCTGATTCTAATTCCGATGCTAATTCCAAAGTCGGTAAAGCTGTGCGTAAAGTTGTTTTCGCTCTGATTCGTTGTTGCCGGCACAGTCTCATAACCTAATTCATTTTTGAGAGACGAAATTCTCTAAATCATCTACTGGGACTGCCAGACCCTTGTGCCTACGGTCGCATAACTTTTTTTTGTTGGCCTTTAACGATGTTGTGGATAGGCCTAAGATGTTGGCCTAACTCGATAATTGGGGCTTGGGTTGCATTAGCACGGATTATTGCTCCGACAAACTTATTAAGCATAACTTTTGTTGTACTTAATTATTTTGTAAAAAAAACTCCTGGAACTGAAAATCTTCTTTCGAATTAATGCTATATTTGGATGCCGTATTTAAAAACCTTCCGCCGCTCCGCTCCGTATCGCTCTACTCGCAGTCATCTCTCATTCAAGTGTCTCGTTAGCTAATGTCATTAGAGGGAGGATTTAGTTAATCGATAAATTGAAACTTCGTTATTTTTTATAGCCAATGCAATGACTTTGAGCAGCTTTAATGGCATTAGGCTCCAGCTGGACTTGGATCACTTTACAGTCTAATCGTATGTCGGGGAACCCAACTGCTCAAAGGCCGCGACCTGTCCATTTCCAATCAGGTGGCTGGCATGTATGTCCGTTAGAACCACTGCAATGCTTATCTAGGGCAACTGTCTTGTCATTTGGCCGAGCCAACTGCCAACTGCCAACTGCCGAGCCAATCGACCTAAAAAGTTGGTCAATCGGCAATAAAATCAAAAACGAAAAAATCGAGAGGAAAAAAAGATGAAGAAACTTGAAGAGCAATAGTAGCAAAGATGACGACGTCGACGTTGAGAACGACCACGGCGGCAAGTTATTCGACAAAGTCCAGGCGTCGTGTCTTGCATCCCAAATTGCGGGCCGTCCAACAGCAATGGGCGGACGCAGGCTGGAGTGGAAGCAGAGGTTGTTGACGGGTATATCAGCTCCGGAGTTGGTTCATAAAACGCTTTGTACGCTCAAACAGACACAGTAATTGGCGATACACACACACACATACACACACAGAGAGAGAGAGAGAGAGAGAGAGAGAGAGCAACACACATGTGCCCTAATCCTTGGCCTCCACTTTGTTTTATGTAGCGGCCGGCGGCAAAGGCAAAGGAAAAGCCAAAGGAACAAGAACATGAAGAAGAAGAGGCAGACGAAAAAGAAAATGTTGAAAAAATAAGAAAACTTTGGCGGCGACGCGCATTTCATAAACTTTGAGTGTTTCTGGTTGTGGCATGCACTTATTTTCTTTATATTTATTTATATTTCGCTCAACATCGGAATCGACCCCTCCCCACCGCAGCCCCACCGTGCCATTGCTATCCTTCACAGCTAACATATTTTCATCATCTGCTCCGGCATGTCCTTGGCTTCGCTTCCTCTTATTGAGTGGTCATACGTTTTTTTTTTTTTTCATCTTTTTTTTCTTTCTTGTTTTTGACCAGTCCTTCCTCCAGTTGCTTTCATCTGTCAGTCGTTGGCCGCGCGCTTTTGCTTCGCAATTTTTGGACAAAGCAAAAAAAAATAGAAGAGAAAAATGAGAAAAAATATGAGAAAAAATTATTTATAATAAAATACACCAACGAAATTATGTAGGAAATTTCCGCTTTTTGGCTGCTGCTGTGCAAAATTTATTTCGCATTCGCTTTACAAAAATATATGTGCTAGATATTGTTGGGCCTCTGTGAGAGCGCATAGCCAGGACCTTTGCCCCGCCTCCGCACAGCTGGCTGCGAGTCTCAATTGCATTTCAATGCAATAAGCAAAGTTATTCCTTTGCATTGCCAATTGCCAACAACAACAGCAGCAGCAGCAGCAGAAGCAGCATCGACAGCATCGGCCGCATCCTTGGCATTCGACTCGCCAAAGAGCTGGAGCAGTTGCCCTACACTTTAAGCATGTCCATGTTCGACTGGCCAAATTGTTTCACATTTGCAGTCATAATCCAATGCAAGGCATATGTTACACACACACACACAGAGAGAGAGAGAGAGAGAGAGCAGAGAAAACTGTTTTCCCAATGAGCTAGAAACGACCAGAAATAGCATAAATAGTAAGCATCGTAGTCAAGTTGAGCACAGTTGGCTGGATCAGATCTCTTATTTATTTTTTTATTAAGTGAAAATAATTCCAAAAACACTTAAAATATATACAAAATAATATGAATTTGTGTTATAACTTAAGTCTTTGGCTCCATGTCGGTTTATTTTTCCAAACTTTATTTTCAATTTGCTTCTATAAAGGATTTTCTTGTTCTTCTATTGTTACATGTGGCGAGAGCACTATGAGTAAAAGACCAGAAATTTTGGCATAAATTGTACCTGAAAAGATAGAAGCTTGAAACTTTGCATACATATAAGTAGGTTTTTTTTTTTAATTTCGGATTTTTTCATTAGTCATTGGCTATTTATCATTAGTCATTAGTCAAAAATAATAATAATAGTAATAGTTTTCAGTCATCAGTCATTAATCATTAGTCATCAGCCATTGATCATTAGTCATTAGTTATTAGTCATTAGTCATTAGTCATTAGTCATTAGTCATTAGTAATTAGTCATTAGTCATTAGTCATTAGTAATTAGTCATAAGTCATTAGTAATTAGTCATTAGTCATTAGTCATTAGTCATTAGTCATTAGTCATTAGTCATTAGTCATTAGTCATTAGTCATTAGTCATTAGTCATTAGTCATTAGTCATAACACATCAGCCATCACCCATCACTTATTAGTCAACAGTCATTAGTAATTACTCAAAAGTCAATAATCATTAGTCATCAGTGATTAGACATCAGTCATTATTAGCAAGCAATACTTAACATTTTGAATGTAGTCCTAATATTCTTCTACTTCTGCCAACTCAATATAATTCCTTTCGTATTCGTCTTCATAGCATACCTTGAAATTGCGAACCAAGTCTGACCACCTGCTCGGATGAACAATCATGAGCTTCCACTGAGCTGCATTAAATATCTCCAAATCGGAGTGTATTGAATATTGCTTAAAATCATGTAATATATATATATATATATTTTTTTTTTTTTTTTGTAAATCTAACAATTCTTTTCTTTGGAACTAGTTTAGGTTCTCTTTAAATTATGTACATTTTTTATAAAAATAAAAATTAATTTATCATGAATAAGATGCGATAATCTAGTGATATTTCGACAAAGTCCACTAAGCGCCTTTCGTAGCACAATTTGGGCCTTGGCTCCTGGTAACATTTTCTATCAAATTCCATGCTTTGATATAATAGCAAATTTTTAAGTGGGCCACGCCCACGCCACTACGCCTTCAAGTGCAATACTTTTAGCATTTTGTGACTCGTTAATTAGTGCAGGTCACTTAGTCTATTTAGGGTTCGGATGCGTAGCTTAAGCGGAGTCGTAGTGCATCAATCCAATGAGTTCGCATTTCGTCGGCTGCTGCACAAGAAAGTAATTACTTAATGCGAGTGGTGCATGCGGTGCCGGTTGGTGCCGGGTGGTGGTGCGGCCTGCAGTGAAGAAGACAGGCAGAGCGACCACAAAATCAAAGCCCATTCCAAGGGCTAGAAGTGTCAGTGCCACAAATCAAAAGCCAGCCTGAACTTGAATGACTGCAAAACGGAAGAGTGAGAGGACTATGGTAGAGAGACAGAGAGAGGGAGAGAGAGAGAGATGCTGACTGACAGACGGACGGATGGACTGACGGATGGATTGACGGACTAGCCTGCACTTGTAGCACTTTTACAGCAAGCACTAAGCAGACCAACACCAAAGCCAAATGAGTTCAGCGCCCTGACTGCTGGCAATGCTGGGGGGCAGGGGGGGATGGAAAGAGATGGAATTGTTGCCACTGCCACTGCTAGTGCCACTGCCAGTGCCACTGCCGGTTGCTGTCTCTGCTAACGAGTGGCGAGTCGAGCAATGATTGTGGTTACTTGTTGGTTTTCATTTCATTTTTCATGCCACTTCTTTGAGTGAGTTTGCAACGGACAGTCGGACGGTCCAGACGGCAGGCAAGGTGTGCGGTCAGCTGCTTGTTAAGCACTTTAAACAATGTGGCATCAGCTCAGGCAGCTGGCCCATGCCGCCGACCCGCTAGCAGATTGTTAAATTTAATTTTGCCACTTGTTTAACCAATGACAGAGCACGAAACGAATGCAGACAGTAAAGCTGGCTATCTGCTTTTGACTTTGACTTTGGTTGCCCCGCCCGTGCCCAAGCACAATTTGTCAAATGAATTCCCAGTCATTTCACAAAATTGCACAAGCAATGGGGCAGCTTGGACAGCCAGGACAGCTGCAGGGACAGAGCTCTGTGACTCAAGAGAGAGAGAGAGAGAGAGAGAAAGCGTGGGGGACAGAGAGACAGCTGAGCTAGCACTTGACACGTCAGCTTCTAAAAGTGGGGACCGCTGGGATAGAACTTATATATATAATATATATATACATATTTTAAATACATATATTATGCTCGGATATTACCTGGTGGCTGTGACGGCAGCGCGCTGATTGCGCCACAAATTGCTTCTGACTGAAATAAGCGAGCCCATCGCGTATACGCCACGTGCGCCCCGTGCATTGCACAAGCGTTAAATTTCATTTTCCAATTAAATGCCAAAACGTTAGCTTCTTTTTGCTGCTGCTGCTGCTGCTGCTGCTGTTGCTGCTGTTGTTGTGATTCCGGTTTTGCTGTTGCGCAAAAAGTTTTTGCGTCAAACTGACATCGGGGAATATTACAAAACGCGCCACGGAGCAACTACAGAACTGCATCATTGCGAGCACAAGAACAAAAAAAAAAAAAAAACAAAACCAGAGGAAAACACACGCAAGCTCTGAAGCTCCTTTTTTTCATATCGCTTGCAAAAGCGCAACCAAAAAACGTAATTGAATAAAAAAAAAAAAGAAACGAAAATGAAAACTCACAGAAAAACAGCAAACAAAACAAAATGTAAATGACGAACGTCGATTGGCGCGAAAAGTAAACGCAGAGCCTGACAGGAGGCTGGTGGCAGGAGACTGGCGAGGCAGGAGGCTGGACACAACTTATACAAATTGTGGACGTTGTCCGCGTCCCACAATGGTGCAAACATTTTCAATGGCCAGCCCGATTAATTAACCATCGAGAATCCACTCGCAAATTGTTTGACAATCAACTCGATTGCACAAGATTTGGTTTTATCCAATTTTTTTTGTGCCAACACAGAAAGTATCGAATATCAAATTGTTGTTCAGCTGCCATTTAATATTAAGGGACTTTATTTATTTTTTATTTTGCGTTGTTTACATTTGACAAAATATTTAAATGTCGTTTTTATTAAAGGCCATTTGGCTTTTTATCAAGCAATTAAAATTCTTTAAATTGTTTATGGATACAAATGAAATGAAATGAGCTAAAAAAAAAAAAACAATACTTGATCAATCAATTAGAAATGCTGAAAGTAAATGAAAATCAAATGATAAGTTGAATAAAGTGATGCAGTTTTCCATTGGAGAGACGGCAATGGTTTATATGGAATATATATTTGGTAAATATTAATCTTATATGGAATATATATTTGGTAAATATTAATCTGAATATGCTGAGTTTTGTGTGTTTTTTATTGAGAGTCGAGTTTAATATGTCGGCGATTACTCTGTGATTAATATTTATAGTTTTGTTTTATTGTTCTTTATTAACCATATCAGGCATTGCTGATATTTTTCATTGTCAATACTACTCTGGCCTTATCGATTTATCCGATAACTGATCTCGATAGTAGATGAAACTGCTCATTTACCGATAGTATTTAAAGTTACAAATTATACTAAAATATGACAAATGTGCTAAATGATGACAAATGTGCGAAATAATGACAAAAATGTGTTAAACTATGAGAAATGTGCTAAATAATGACAAATTAGCCACGCTTTATCAATTTCTTTCATTTCTCTCTTGCCAAACTTCTCGAAGCTTCTCCAAAATCTTTTCTAGTCATCACACGCACCTTTACCTTAACTTTTTTAAGAAGCCTTCATGTCATCTCGTTCTCTCGCAGCAAGACCAACAAGTACGTGGAGCAGCAGCAGCTATGCTCGTCTCACTCGCACTCACACTGGAATAACAATTTCGATACCTACTCCTACTCTTACAATATCACGCCACGTTATATTCGTGTTACGATATATTTATATCTAAATCAATGGATATGATGTCATTCTACCTATAGCATATTATTTAAATATTAATTTAATATAATACATTTACATATTATTTATTTTAAAATTTCATTTTTTGCAGCTCATTGTCTCAGCGCACCTGCACAGACACTGGAGTCATTGGCTTTTAATTTGCTGCTGCCGCAAAGTATGCTATAAAACTTTTAAAATTAAAATTTATATTTAAATTTAATGTTAATGACCTTATTCTAGCTACAAAGATATCATAACTTTTTCTTTATTAAGTCATACGTGGACTCCAATAAGAACTTTGTAGACTTGGTCTTCAATTAGTTCTGCTTGAATTTTTTTTAAATTTAGTTATAGCTTGCACTAAAATAAACTAGAAATATTTACAAATTTACAATACACTTTGATTGACAATCATCTACATATGTTCAAGTATAATTCAACAATCTGTTGAGACTTAGTAACTTTTCAATTGTGTTTAAGTCTATAAAATATTTCTTATCAACAGCTTTGTAGAATATTTCATTCCACTTTACACAGAACCCATTGAAAAAATTATAATCAAAGCGTAATCTTTTGACTTTTTATTCAGTTCGATTTATGGTAGCTCATTGTCTGCGACTCTCAGATTTACTTTTACAAGTATTCTAAAGTCTTCTTTACCATTCTTTAATAATTCAATTAATTATAAATTATTTTCCTCATCATGTTAAAGCCTTGACATCAGCTATGCCTGGCATTTGCTGGCATTTGTTATTCAGATTCACTTGGCATATTATTACCTATTCAAAACAACTGCGAGCAACGTTTAGTAATTCGAATTCTCAGCAAATTCCAAACTCTTAGACAAGCCATATTAAAATGCTCGACTCTTAATGATTTCAGTGCTCGTGTAAATTGGGTAAACAATATGTCTGTTCGGGTCAAGTCAGTGACACGGATCGGCGCTAGCCCAGACGCCAGGTGAATGCTCAAAGTCTGCCTCTTCTTCTTCTTCTTCATTTTCTTTTTTGCTGTGCCAAACTTCTCGACACTTTTCACATGCAATTTTTGTATAAATTTCATTTGACGTTTTTCGCGCAACTTTCGCGATAAACTTAAGATATTTTGACTGTCAAGAGTGTGAGAGTGAGGGGGGGAAGAGCTATGGCTGGACAGCAGCATATTAGCTGGCACCAATTGAAATTAGAGTGCGTCCAAGGCAGTTGGATACTTGGCTCGAGCATTGCAAAGTTTTACGTACAACTTTGGATTGCAATGTGGCGGCAAATTGCAAGTCGCGCCAGAAATTAAGCGGCCGGCCGCAGCGAGGCAACAGCCCGAAACGTCACCCTCCACCTCCACCCCCCTTTACTCTGGCCACAGACATGTCCAACTATATAAAAGTCAAGGCAAACAATTTTCTATTTTATTTGCTTGCCAAGTTGCGGCCACAAATTCGAAATTTTGGTCAGACTAGCTAGCCTAGCTAGCTCAGCCCCCCCCCTCCTACCACCTTTGCCAAATGCCAACAGATTTACACTCATCGGATCGCATCGGATCGCATCGCATCTCATTTCAGTTGATTTCGCTTTGGTTGTGTCTCAGCTGCTGCGGTTGCTGGCAAATAATTAATTATGCATCGCACAGCCCCCTCCTTCAGCAGTGCCCAGCAAGAAACTATGCAACAGTTATCGCAGTTTGGCCACGCCTATCTAACCACCTGCCAAAAAGTTTTGTGTATTACACGCGGCGCTCATCAAGCCAAAGCATTTGACGTTTGCCGGCCAAAAAAGTTAAATGAGTTTTTATGCCCGGACCTCAGGAGCCTCCTACTGCCTCCTGCTGCCTTCTGCTGCCTTCTGCTGCCTTCTGCTGCCTTCTGCTGCCGCCTGCTCTAACCCCAACTCTCTCCAATTCCAGTCGCCCTCCCGCCGTGTGTCGAGCGCGACCCCAGCCAGCGATTTCTAATTGGAAAAAGACGCGCGTCCGCTCGCTGGCAATGACAATACAAAAGTTTGCAGCTCGGCGAAATTGAAATAAATTGCCGGCAATAACAACAAACACAATAAATAACAATGAACGAGTTGGCAGCACCTTTCACTGGGCTTCAAACTTCCAATTGTCGGTTAGAATGCGGAATGGGCTGCGGTGTCTTTGGCCAGACTGATGGGGGTAGAAGCGACTGCTGTGGCCATTTAAAACTTGATTACGAGCCGCGAGTGGAGCCAGGGGAGAGAGCCAGCATAGAGTCGTAGTGCTGTAGAATCGTTGCTCTCTGGCATTGGTTAAGTTTTTGGGAGGCAAATGAGAATTCTGTGCAGTCTCTCATGCATGTGGGCCGTTAAATCGCTTTAATTGCCAATTTCCGGTTAAGTAATTAAAAGCGTTTTGCCCGCTCGACACGGAAATTGGCAAAAGAGCAATTAAATAGCAAACATATTTTGTGTGCTGCCAGCCGAGTCACAGCGTCACGAATCAAGCGGAGAGCGACGAGCGACGAGCGGCCAAGTGCCAAGTGCCAAGTGAGTGACTGGTGATGAGTCACGACTTACACGGAGTGCCTCGAACTGCCTCGAACTGCTAAAATAAATAAATAAATAAATAAATGTGCGCATGAATGATTGCCTGATTGATTGACGCTCAAGTCAAGTCCGTGCCGACAGGCACACAGCAGGCCATTTGGCTGCCTTTGGCCTGCCTTTTGCCTGCTGGCTGTTGGCTCTTTACTTTTGGCTGTTAGCTTCTTCGTTTGCCGCTAAACATTTCAATTAATTAAATTTACATAGCACGAGCATCTCTCTCTCTCTCTCTGTTCATAATTTATTGTTAATAAATTGCAAATATATTTATTTATATTCATATATTTTAAGTATAATATATTTGTATATTCTATATTTATTTAGATTCATATAAAGTTAGATTCATATATATTTTATATATAATATATGTCTTTGTTATTTAAAAAATAAATGGATATTTACTTATCTATTTTGGTTTTTAAAATATCCAATCAAATGATTTTTGCCCAAAAGTCTCTATATTGGCTCTGGCAGCTCCAGAAGATTAGGAAGACTTCATTTTCCTTAGCTAACTCAGTGGCAGTGGAGTTTGAGCAAAAATTAGTAATTCAATTTGAAGGGAAGACTGTAGCGTATAAATATTAATATAATATATAATTTTGTGGATTGTAGTAAAAGGCTATGCTCTCTAGTAGGCTGTGGATCATATTCACAAGTTGAGCTCTTGATGTGCTCTCTAATAGAGTATCATTAATTTTGTGGATCCTATTTAAAAGTATAACTCTTACTATGCTCTCTAATAGAGTAACATTAATTTTGTGGATCGTATTTAAAAGTAGAACTCTTACTGTGCTCCCTAGTAGGGTATCAATAATTTTGTGGATTCTATTTAAGAGTAAAAGTAGTTGATCTCTTACTGTGCTCTCTCGTCTAGTCTAGTCGTTGACGTCTGCTATCATGCTCTGTTTTCTGCAAGGCGAATGGAACAGAGCCCAATTCCATATGTTTCATTTTGCTCTTAAAGTCGTATATAAGAGACTTTGATATTATGTTGAAGCCGTTGCATTCGCTCGTTACGCGACAGCGTGGGCTTGTGAAGCGCATGCTTTCCGGCTTGCAAGACGATTTTACGTAGATTTACTGCTAGCGTTAGGACTTTGTTTCTAGAGAGTTGAGTTCTTGATCTAATTAGTATTACGAAATAATAAATTGACAAATTTTATTATGTTTAAAAAGAAAAAGTTCTTTAAGGTTTAAATGAATGCTAAGATCCAAAAGCCAATTCAAATATATACCATCGATATTTTTTTTTATCATTTCATTCTTTCGATCCCAAACATTAATTTTTGTCTTTTTTTTTTTAATATTCAATGGAATATTCTTCTGAATATGTTCATCAGGGATAAGGTGTAATATGAAAATACGAATAATAAATAATACAACAACTAATAATAAATAAAATAATAATAATAAATAATAAAATATTAAAGCCGATTCGTTTAAAAATAATAAATAATAAAATCAATTCGTCTAATAATAAAATAAATTCGTCCAAAAATAATTTTAAAAAAATAATAAATAATAAAATATTAAAATCAATTCCTCTAATAAAAAAAATTAATAAAAAATAATAAACTCAATTTTAATAAAAACAAGTCTAAAAATAATAAAAAATAATATATAATAAAATCAATTCGTTTAAAAATATTGCAAAATAATAAATAATAAAAAATAAAATCAATTCGTCTATATTACAAAATAATAAATAATAAAAAATAAAATCAATTCGTCTAATAATAAAACAAAATAATAAATAATAAAATAATAGAATCAAATCACATCCTCCTTAGACAGATCCCTGCGTCAAATTAAATGTCAATTAAAATTGAAAACAATTTTCTTATAATATAATAAATCCTGGACAAAGCAGACTCATAAAAATATTAATTTCCACCGAGAGAGCGGGCAAAAAAAAAAAAAAATAAGAAGAAAAACAACCCAAGAACAAGAAATAAATAATAAAATATTTAATGGACTTGTGCTTAGCGTTTAATTGCAAATATTTGCACGTTTACTTCGTTAATATTCGCATATTTTTTTGGCCATTGCAATAAATACAGAAAAAATAATTAACTCATTAAATAAGCATTTGGCGTTTGCATTTGCTTTTGCTTTTGCTTTTGTTTTTGCTTTTGCAATTTGTGCCCCAGTCGCTGGAGCTCGTTTGGGCTGTTGGCGTGTCATAAATATTGCTTAATGTTTGCCATCAGCTAAATGGCTACGTGGACACCGGCCAGTGGTTCCAATTGTGAAAGTGTGTGTGTGTGTGGGTGTGTTCTGTTCTGTTTTGCCTAATGCATGAGCTCTGGTCAGTTTCTGGCAAGTGGGCGTGGCCTGTGCATGAAGAAAATGTGTGCGTGGTTTGGGCGAATGCTGTTGGGTGGATAAGGAGGGTAGGCAGGTAATTTTTGTTGGTGCTAGGCCGCAATTAATGCCAAATGCCAAGAGACAGGCATATGTATATGATACATGTGTGTGTGTGTGTGTGTGTGTGTGTGTGTGTTAGTTAGGTCTGCCAGCACATGGCTGGACATCATCATTATTGTTCTTAATAACTTACAGCATATAATAAAAGCATAATTTATAATATTCTCTCTATGAGCATGTGCGTCTCTCTATCTGTGTGTGTGTGTGTGTTTGTGTGTGTGTGTGTGTGCCTGGCTCATTTTGCTGTTCACTTAATAATTCAGTTAATTAATTTGCACATGCACAAAAGGCAGAGTCTAAAACTCTTGGCAGTCTTAAATTTCTTACACTCAATTAACATTCAGAATTATTTATCTAAATTGTCGTTCACACACACATACACACACAGGCACGCAAACAAGCAGGTGTGTGAAAGAAAAGTCTTGCATGTGCATAATAGCATCGTACACAACATGTATGAGAGTGCTGTGGAATGTCAGCAACAACAGCAACAACAACAAGGACAACAACAACAACAACGACAAATGTTCCAATTGTTGGCATTTGCAATTATTCATACGCCACGTAGACAAATGTGCTGACAGGACACGTAGCTGGGACAAACCGGACGGTGGACGCATGCAGGACATGCAGGACATTCCAGTTTAGATTTGTTGCCGGCTTGTAATCGTCGCAGATAATTAAGTTGTAAGCAATCGTAACTCAGCCAGGTGGTGGACCAACCAGATGCTCTCTCAAGTGTGGAACGTGCGCATGCAATATGAGAAACCATTAGAGGTTCACCTCGGACACCGGCTGACTAATTGACAATGTGCTAAACACTTCAATATAGACAAGATAAACAAAATGCCAAGTGCTCAATCTTTAATTAAATAGATTTTGTGCGTGGCCAAAAATATGTCTTTGCTGGATGGATAGCTTGAGGTGAGCTGGTTGGCGAACTAATTTAGCTTCCGTGTGTGTGGAGCCAGAGAGCAGGAGTATGATAGAGAGTGAGAGTAAGGCACAGAGAGATAATGAGTAAAGCTCTTGTAGCTAGTTTATCTTTGGGAATTGAGTATGACAATGATATAGCCAAGGAGCAGTTGATTATCTCAATTCATATTTCTCAGTATAATGTGCAGGGATATATTCAAATTTAACCTTATATCTTAATATAAATAAAATATATATATTATAAATATCTTAATCGTTGCTGCTTCACTCTCCCTCTCTCGCTCTCTCTCTCTCTCTCTCTCTCTCTCTCTCTCTCTCTGTCTCTCTCTCTCTCTCGTGCCTTCGGTTTCTTTTCGTTTTGATTTCGATTGATTAACGTTCGTTTCCCGAGCATCATTTAGTGAGCGATACGATTGACGTTCGCTCAATGAGAGTCGTTTAAGTGAGCAAGTGAGCTTAAAGAGTCTTTCAAACGATCACATACGATATTGTTGAATAATCTTTGCATAAATACCAATATATGCAAAAAATACCTTTTGCTTCTGAAAACTCAACCAAATGCTCGGGAAAAACCTAGAGCGCTCTCTCTCTCTCTCTCTCTCTCTCTCTCTCTCTCTCTCTCTCTCTGAAAAACTGTCGACAGATATTTTCAAGCTTTAAGAGAAATAAATGATTGTACTTTCGACTTTTAATAGTCACATACCAAATACTGTAAAAGCAATCGATTTTAGACTTTTAACGAATGCAGAAACGGATAAATTTTTGCATTTTTTTTATACCTCGTTCTCTTCCTAGGAAATTTCAACAAAAATAATTGCGGCCAAAATAATTGCTCTAGCTAATAAATATAAAATATAATCAAATATAAAAAAAATATACAATTAAAAAAAAATTTAAAAAATATAATAATAATAAATAATAAATAAAAATAAAATAAATTACTTGTATACAAATCATAAAAATATATAAATCAGCATGAGACTCTGACAAATTGAATTTACTTACAGGATATCTGTTAGTCGTGTAGTCAAATATAAGAAATATACAATTTAAAAAAAAAAAAAAAACTAACAAAAAATAATAATAATAATAAATAATAAATAAATAAAAAATAAAATAAAATAAATGGAATAAAATAGAATAAAATAAAATACTTAAATATAAATCTCAGCATGAGGCTTTGACAATTTTCATTTTCCTACAAGATAGTAGTCCCGACTGGAGCAGTTTTACTTGTTTTTATATTATATGCATTATTTAATTTTTTTATTTTTATTGATTTTTTTTTGCATATTTCAAGTTCAAGGTATTTTCAAGTCATTCACTTTCCTCACAACTTTATTCACACTTTATAGAAATTTTTCTCCAACTTAACTTTGCCACATTCATGGCGATTCGCTGTACTTTTGGCGCCATTCAAGTTTCACCTTTAATAATCGTATGACAAAGGATGTTTTCAAAGTGGCTTGACTGCAGCTGTTGTAAACAAATTGAAGGGGTCAACCGAGTCGAGGCGCGGGCACAAAAGGCTTCCTTGCACAGAATGAAAACTTAGTGAAATGCCAACGCGATCTGGTCTGGGCCCTTTTCGAAATTAAAAGTTACACTACTTAGAAGCATTTTTGTATGACTTTGCTCGTTATATGCCATTTCAGCCGGATCTGTGTCTTTTGTAGTTATTTACAGGCTTGCATTTAGCTGCAGCTCCAACTCCAGCTCCTGCTATAGCTGCTGTTGCCGGCTTGCGTGCCTGCTGCTGCTGGTCATTAGGGCTATCAAAAGTGAGAGAGACAGACGGCAAAAAGATTATAAGCAAAGTGCTTCAGTTTTTGAGTCTTTGTAAATTATTAAAACACATAATTTACAAGTAAGACCAGAAACAGAGAACGCTTCAAAGGACAATGCTGACAGTGCCAGGAGTCCTGCAGTCCGGCAGTCCACTGGCCGCTGGGCCGGCTCGAGTTGCAGGCTGCGGCAAGATTAAAACGAAATGCAGCAGCCAACAATAACAAAGCCAACACAATTTGTTGCAAAAGAAGTTCAGCTGAAGTTGGCAGTACAAAAAATTGCTTTGGAGCAGCATAAAGCAGACACAGGAATATCCGAGCTGCTGTAGCAGTAGCAGGAGCAGGCAGAGGCAGAGGAGGTGGAGCAGGAGGTGGTGGAGAGCAGACAACAGTGTCCGGGTTAAGCTGCAGCTCTTCCAAATAGCATGCAATGAATTGCATTAAGTTGTTTATTAAATTTTTTTTTTATCTTACAACAACTAATAGATATAATGCCATAGAGAAATACTTTTTCCTTTGAAATGGAATCTTATGGATTGTGGAGAAATTAATTTAGATTTTTTTATTTTATTTGTTAATGAATTGATTACATTTTTAGTTGTTAAGGTAGCTAAGGGAACTGACTATATCTGATTGCTTGAGAGTACTTGTTCTTGATTTATTTAATATTAAATACTATATATTATACAGCTGAGTATTGGATTGGAATATTGAAATGTTCTATATATATATATATTCCATTTGACTAATTCTCATCGTAGCTCAACTCTGCACATTTCTCTCAGAGATCTAAAAATAGTAGCGTCCTGCCTAGGACTTGCTTAATATTAAATATATAGCAAGAGAGAGAGAGAGAGAGAGAGAGAGAGAGAGTGAGAACTTGCTGACAGCTTTTCTGTCAGCTCGTCTGCAACTTTTCAAACCCATGCCATGAAGCAAATAAGCGTAATCTTCAGCTAATGGCAATAATCAAGATGAGCGTAAGAAGGAAGCAGCAGAAGCAAGCAGAACAAATACAAATAAAGGCAACTGTCCTGCTGCCTTGAGCCGGGCCTCGCCTGGCCACTCACCTCATTAACGAGGCTCTAAAAGGTGGCCCATAAACATGTTAGCACCTCTATGAGAATGGCCATTGAAATGGGTTCCGGGCCGGTGGGGTGTGGAATCTCTAGGTTTGCTTTGCCTTTGCTACTTTGCCGCTCACTCTTATGGACTCACAAATTCTCGCGCATGCATCATAAAATTATATGAGTCCCGGGCACTTGAGGAATTCGCAGGCAAAACGAGGGGAATGCGCATTGAAGTGGTCGTTAGTGGGCAGGCGGTGAAAACGAGTTAATCGGCTCCGGATGCTGCTGAAGGACGAACTGTGCTTGGCTGTGTGTTGCCGTGTTGTTGCGTGCTGTGTCCTGCGTGGATTCAGCGCTGTGCGAATGGCGCTAATTGCGGCTACCTGACAAATGTCGCACCTGCAGGACGCAAACAGCAAACAGCAAACAGCAAATGGGATGCGGTAAACGTGGCAAGGACAGCGGCAGTGCCAAATGGCAAATAAACATTACTCTGCTAAGCTACAACAACAACAGCAGCACGTCACATCAAAGGATCACCCACTGGGCCACAGGACCTTTTTTTCACACTAGTCTTCAGAACGGCTGGCAAACAACGCCTGCTGGCCAATTGGGCCCAATGACCAGGACAACAACAGCCACGGCCAGAGCCACAATACAACACGCAACACGTAATTGTTCTTGTCTATTAGAGCCCAAGAGCCAGCTACACGAAAAGGATAAAAAAAAATAAAAAATAAAAACAGAAAAAAGCGAAACATCTGAAAGCAATCAACGAACGAAAGTTGCACAGAAGCGTAGAAAGTAGCAAATGAAAAGTGTTTGTGCATAAGCAAAGACAGCACATGTATAAAGTGCAAGAGTATGCACGACTGCATAATACTCGTTCGACAACTCAAACGAGGTTGTTCTCAGCTTGGCCATATGTAATCAGAGCTCAGTCAAGGGTAGATTAGAGCTTTGCATCTATGCTGCGCAATGTTGCCAAATCAGCTTTTTTCCCGTCAAATCTGGCTTTTTTTGAAATTCAATTACGGGAGAAATGTCTAAACAGCTGGCAGCGGGAATTCTGGCCCTTTTAATATATAGCTTTTTCCAGCTTTTTTTTTTTACTTTACAGCTTAACATATTTTTAGAGAACGTTTGAACAATGAATTGCGTTTCATTGTAATTGAATTGCAATCAAATAGTTCAGTATAAGGAAAATGTCAGGATGTCTAGCTTAATAGCCAAGAATTCAAATGCTGACTGCGGAAAGACTTGAATGATAAGACAATTATATATATATATATATATATGGATCTGAGAGTTCAGTGCAGATTCACAAAAAAAGCTCACGATGTGATGATTAATCAATATTAGAAACATTCTTTTGTATAAACTTGCTTTCGATGCAAAATATAGCCTTTTGATTAACAAATCAACATATATATATATATGCATAAGTGAAGAAGAAATGCTGCCGTGACTACAAGTTGCGAAAAAAAAAAATTATATAAATATATTATGTGAAAGAATGCGATAAAGATAATAGTTGTCATGAATAGGAAGAAACACTGAGCTATTCGTAAATAAAAAAAAACCCTTAAAATAAGCCAAAAAAAAACTTCAGCTTTTCTATTCAATTTTGTTTTTTCACTAAATTTAGCTTTTTTTTAAAGTATGTTCCCGCTAAAAACAGCTTATGCTCAACAAAAATTGACAACACTGATGCATGACAGTAAACTAATAAAGTCTCTTCAATACGTGAGCGAGTATTATAGTAGCTAATGCCTAAGGGAAGTCAGTATAGTATAATAAATATATGCTATATATGCTATATGTGAGAGCTTAGAGTTTAAATGGGCTAAACAAATGCCAGATAAGCATCTGACGTTAAAGATGTAAAATCAAAGAGTTCAGTTCAGTTTTGCAACTGTTTGCAGCAGAAATCCAATATACTCGCTCTTCAGTTAGCGAGCGAGCATCACTGTCATGTCAATGACTGGATAATGAAATAGGCTATCGAAGCTCTTGGCATTGTACGCTTGATGCGATATAGAAGAAACAATACATAAGCTAAGAACAGTTGGTTAGCTATCGGCTATCAGCTCATCTACTCTAGAGAGCGAGAGGGAGAGACACAGAGAGAGAGAGAGAGAGCTTAGCTTGTGCCGAGACAGACAATGGAGTAAGCCTTTGAGGAACAAAGAATGTCAATGTTCCAGCTCAAAGAGGAGCTCACGATGTGATTGACTTATTGATGCACACACTGAGGCAACAGCAGCAGCCAGCAAATTGAAAGCCAACAAAATGTTTGTTATGCCGACAGCCAGAGACAAGGGACATGGGACGTGGGACGTGGGACATGGGACAAGAGTCAATGTCCAGGGAAAGTGGAACTGCAAAGTGCTGGGCAAACAAGGACATCGCGAAGTAATCAAAGCAAAACAGCAGCCAAAGCGGCGGCGCGATATCAAATGAAAGAGAAGTTCGTTGCTCAATGTTTGCGTTGCTGTTCGCAGGCTTTTCTATTGGTCAAGTAAAGTGAAGCGAGAAGTGCCAAGCATACATACACACACACACACACATAGACACACACACACACACACACACACACACACACACACGCACACACACAGCACACAGCAAACACAGTTACAGTTGGACTTTGGCCCCATGGGGTCTACACATTGAACTCGTGCTTATATTCGTTTTCCTCGTTATCCTGGGACTGTCGTCGCGCCAGCAGACGCAATCGACGGTCGGGCGGAGGTGAATGACACAGCACCTGGCTGGAGTAGCGCTGCAGCGTGTCCTGGCTGCTGCCGGCCATAGTATTTAGCTCGAGATTTTCGGGCAGCGGCATTGATTGTGGTCGACGATCCATGCTCCAGTGCACACAGCGTGAGATCTTGGTCTTGGTATGCGGATCGGGATCCGAGAGTTCCACTGTGCGTTGCTCCTCGCCGGTCAAGCAGCCAATACGCAAGTCGGGCAGACTGCTATAGTTGGCCAGTTCATTGCTGCCGCCAGCTGCCATTACGGGCAATGGATCTGGCTGTGGCGGTGGCGGTGGTTGCTGCGGCGGTGGCGTCGTTGGCAACGACGACGGAGCAATCGTAACTGCAGCTGAGCTGCGTTCGGCTGCCTCCAGCGGCTTGAACACGTCCAGGAAGCTGGGCAGTGCCGTGGAGGACCGCTTGGGCACACCCGAGTTGCGTTTGTGCAGCGTAATGCAAAAGTCTTGAAAGCCGTGCACCGTGTGATAGTTGCGATTGTTCTCTTTGGTCTGGCTGCTCGCTGAGTCGCGGCGTAGCCGTGGCCTAACCGTGCCCGGCGACCAGGTGTGCTGATAGTGTGGTGCATCGAGATTCACTTGACGCCGCTCATCCAGATCCAGCCGATCGATGGCGCTGTGCAGCTCGGGATCGTGCAGAGCCACCTCGCGCGCGAGACGCACATCGTGGCGCCAGAATTGCTGATCTCGCTGCACCGCTGGCGCCACCTCCTTGATGCGCAGCACAACCACGCCCATCAGCCACACGCAGACGACATTGACCAGCGTGAGGGCCATGCTGACCGTGGCGCAGACGAAGAGCTCAACGTGCAGATGCTGCGAGTAGTCCCGATGCTTCGATAGGCTCTGCAGCAGCTCGTGATCGATGTGGAGCAGGCGAGTGCAGAGGGCAATGGCCCACAGCAGGCCAGCGTTGACAGCTGGCGGCAGCAGCGATGCTGATATGGCCACGCCCACCAGCGAACCAGTATTGCCGCCCAGCACACCAATGGCCGCCGCCGCGCCAGAGACGAGCGCGGTGCAGAGGCCAATGGCCAGGGAGTGTGTGTCGCTGCGTGAGATAATCTCCTCGGTGAAGCCGGACGAGAGCATAAAGAAGCGACCCAGGCCGCACAGACAGATGACGCAGCCAAATATGAAGCCCGTTCCCACCGAAATGCCAATGCCAATCAGTTCGTTCTTGATGCCCAGCCAGCGCAGTCCACGATCCCCGATCACCGAGCCGAATATGGCCGCAATGATCGGGCCCATCAGCGGCGAGATGAGCATGCTGCTGGAGAGATATAGAAAGCTGTTCTCCACCAGGCCGACGCACGAGAGCAAGGCGGCGGCCATTAGCAGCACCACAAAGTCAAAGTTGATGGTCGCATCGCGTCGCACCACCCGCACCACCTGGTTCACGTTCAGCCGGCAGCGCACCGAATCCATGAAACTTTGCCAGCCCATGCGCTGGCCCTCATTCGACTCACTGCCAGCGGCACCACCATCATCATCATCATGGGCAGCCACGCCCACTCCAGCTTCGTGGCCCAATCCCGATCTCGAGCCGAATTTGAAGCGTGTGTCCAGGCAATTGATGGCCGTCACATGGGTGCCGGGTCGCTCGCCAATGCCCCAATCCTGCAGCGTGCAGAGCAGGCACTCGTAGCGCTCATCCTGCAGCAGATCGAAGCGCGCCTGCAGCTGGCCGCCGCTCACATCGTGCGACCAGAACACATGCTCCAGCCGCAGCTGGTCGGCTATCTGGCGCAGCACCTTCTCCAGCGGTGCCGTACGTGGCAGATCTGTCAGCTGCAGCGAGCGGCTATTCAGCGGCTGCACCGGCTGACATTGGGCGCAATAGACCGAGTTCCAGTTGTGGCACGTGCAGCTGCAGCTGCACGAGTTCACGGCGTAGTGCTTGCCCCGCTGCTGTCCCTTCTCCTGCAGCATAGTGGGCACTGTTACCATTACGCAAACGGAGGCATTCATAATTTAAATTGTGTGACTTGAATTTTGTGCGAAATGTGAACGGAATTTGATATTGAATTTGATGTGAATGAATTTGATTTGATTTGATTCAAGCGTCCAAGCAAACGGATCTGTTTTATTGTTATCCCGGAGCCAAACGGAGACAAACGAAGGCAAAGCCTGATTTAAAAGATATTCTAATTTTTCCGTAGCTGACAAAGCTGAACTAGTTTGCTTGGAAGCTGAGCCGATAAATATATATACAAAATTTCAATGTAGATTACATGATGATTTTTTTATTTTATTTGAATTTTATTTTATTTTACTTTATTTTTTTTTAATTTAATTTATTTTATTTTATTTTATTTATTTTATTTTATTTATTTTATTTTATTTTATTTTATTTTACTTTATTTATTTTATTTATTTCATTTTATTTTATTTTATTTTACTTTATTTATTTTATTTATGTTCTTTATTTTCTTTATTTTATTTCTTTTATTTATTTTGTTTTATTTTATTTATTTTCTTTGTTTTATTTATTTTCTTTATTTTATTTCTTTTATTTATCATATTTCTTTTATCTATTTTATTTATTTTAATTATTTTATTTTACTTTATTTATTTATTTTATTTTATTTTATTTTATTTTATTTTATTTAACTTTATTTATTCATTTTTTTTCAATTACAACTTTGCCAAAAAAATTCCAACTTTAATAGATAAGTTTTCTACAAAATTAATCAATTGCAATTGCTAAATGAAAAATAAATATTTATTTCAATAGCAAAGTTACTTAATCTAATGCTAATATTTACGCGCTAAAAGCCCGCAGGAAGTTTCCTTAATTCACAGACATTCCACACATAAAGAGAGAGAGAGAGAGAGAGAGAGAGAGAGAGAGAGAGAAAGAGAGAGAGAGAGAGGACGAGAGAGAGGGACAGAGAGAGAAGAGCAAGCAAAGGTTTTTCTTAGCTAAATTAATTTCGGTCTCTGATTCGTATAAACAGCCAAAAACTGCAAAGATATACAAAGAGACAAACAGACACATATACATACACACACTTACATACACATACACATACACATATATATATATATAGATGTGTATATATATGCAATGGAATTTCGATAATTTCATTTTCAGCATATTTTACAATCTAATTACGATTTGTTGAGATTCGCATTTAATGAGGCTCAAAGAGATAATTTTGCATATATATTAAAAATTTGTATAAGCGTAAAACTCTTTCTTTTGGAAACAAAATTTTCAAATTCTATAAGTAAAATAATAATTTCTTGGAACAAAAAATAATAAGAATTAATGAGGGAAGCTCATGAATTAATTAATAATTAATTTACTCAAGGTTAAAACAATTTTAATGAATTTGTGAGGGGCGGAGTTATCTAGCCTCAATTCTAAATACAATTCATTTACACTCTTTAAGCGCGCAGTTGCTGTAATTTGAAGATAGATATTTGAAAATAAAATTATATATCAAAGCAAAATTGAAGTAAGTTATACGAATCAAATCAGCTTATATAAAGCTTCATTTTAGGCATGAATACATAATAAATAATTAATAAAAAAAATAATATAAATAAATAAATAAATAATAAATAAATAATAATAAATAAATCTAAAATAAATAATATATATATAGAAATAATAAAAAAATAAATAAAATTATAATCATAAGTAAATCTAACATAAATAATATTTATATAGAAATAATAAATAATAAAATAAATAATAATCGGTTAGGTTAACCCTACATAACCTAACATCTCTGTCCTAAATAAATATCATATAGGCTATATATGCTCAAGTCCCCTACACCATAGAGCGCTAACCATTCACATCTATTTTTGAGAGAACTCTCATTAGTAAGCATGGCTGAGCCTTAACCGAAAATTGTTGTTGTTGTTGCCGCGTTGCCTGCATCCTGTTTGACAAGGTGCCAAGTTGCACGTGTCCTGTTGCCGCATAATCAAGACGACGTTAGCCAGGACCGTAGGAAGCGGCAAACGGAATGTCAACAAACTGCATGCAGCCATGAAATATTATGAGGCCGTTGTTTGGCTGCGACGTCTGTGGTTTGGCAGTAATAACACACAAATACACACACACACAAACACACACACACACACACATAGCACAAAGTCGTCTTTGGGCTAAGAGCAGCCGGTAGAAGCTGTGTGAGAGGGAGCGCCAGCGGAAGCGCGCAGTTGCTGCTGCTCCTGTGCAAAGAAAACGCATGTGAACCCAAAAACGCGCAACAAAAAGAAAAGACAAAAAAAAAACAAGAAAAACGCACTCAAAACGAGCAGCAGTTGCAACAGCAGCAACAGCAGCAGCAAAAACAACAACAGCATCGGCTCAATGCAGCCATTGTTCTGTAAACACACACACACCCACACACACCCACACACACACACACACCCACACACACACATATGTGGCATTTTTTTTTTGTGTTGCATTCATCGGTGTCCATTATCCAGCGGTATTTGTTTTTTTATTTCTTTTGCCTGCTCTTTTTTTTTTTTGCCACGCCCTTTTCCATCTGCCATTTGGCAGTCACGGCGCGCGGGCGTATGTGTGTGTGTGTGTGTGTGTGTGTGTGCTTTACCGAGATCAAGCGTCAAAATTACATTGTTGGCATACGCTGTGCAACTTTTTGCGCCATTCGCTGCCGTTGGCCAACATTTTATTTTGTGCCTTTTGCGGTGCTGCCGCCCTTTGGTGGCACGCCTCGCGTTTCCTGTGCTGTCGCCGGCAACAACAGCATGGAGCTCTTGTTATTGCGACTCCTGTTGCTGCCTTTTGGTCACCTCGAAATCCTTTCCAGCCCAGTCCAGGACTGTCTGTCCAGCCAGCCAGTCCAGCCAGCTAGCCATCCAACCATCAAGCCGATCAGCCCATTGTCTGGTCTGCCTTAGCTGTTCGTTTTTTGGCTGTCCGCAAAATGTGGGCGGCAGAAAGCGAAAAAAAGAGTTGTTGGGGAAAAAAAAATGAAAAAACAAAAAATGAGCAAACAAAACAAATACAAGCTGCAAATTTCCAAATGAAAGCCGAAGAACAAATGCTCTTCTCTCATATATGAAAATCATAATACAAATTAAATTAAAGGGCAATGTTAGAAATGTTTTTTTTTTTTAATTTAAAGTTTTTAATTATATTTAAATAAAAGATATGTACACATTTATTATTTATTACATAAATATATATTTATTACTATATTTTATATTTATGATTTATTATATTATATATTTCATGTAGAAATAAGTAAATATAAATTTAAATTTACTTCAACAAATATTTCTATTGAATTATCTAAGCATCAGGAGCCGTAATGATTATAATTTTTATAAAAAAAAATAAATAAAATAATAAAAACATATAACATATATATATATATATATATATATATATATATATATATATATATATATATATATATATATATTTATTTAAATTTTATTATTGATAAAAATCAAAAATAATTATTATACATTGATTTATTTATTTTTATTTTATTTTTTTATTAAAATCAAATAATGAGAATAATATGATTAGAAATTAGAAGACATTGTGAGCGAGTGGTAATGCCTCTAGAAAAGAGCATTTCGATAGTCTATGCTAAAAAAAAAAAATTAAAGAGTAGTTTGGAAAAAAGAGCGTGCCACTAGGGGCAGGAGGCAGGAGGCAGGAGGCAGGACGCAGAACGCAGAGGACACAGGACACAGAGGACACACAGGACGCTGGACGCACTGAGCAGCGTTGATTGTTGCAATTTCTCGTTAAATTGAATTCAGTCATTCAATGCGAGCTCTGAGCTGAGGGCAGCCGAGTGCCGAGAGCGGAGAGCTGAGCGCCGCGCGAGTTAAGAGAGAGAGAGAGAGAGAGAGAGAGCTTCAAGCTGCACAGCTTATTTATGACAAGTGTCCGGACTGCGGACGTAGGACAGACAATGGACGACGGACAATGGCAAGCGAGCGGCCAGCGAGCTGGGACAGCGAAAAACGGCAATGACAACGCCGATGACAATGACAATGAATGAATACGGCGCATTATGAGATTGTGATTGCGATGGCGATGGCGATGGCGATTGCAGGTTTCGTTTTCAAATTACACAAAACACATGGCAACAGCTCGTTGGCCAGCTGATTGGCTTAAGCTGAGCATCAGCTCGATGCGCTTAATCAAGCTCTGGGCGACAGAAGCCAGCTTCATTGTAATAACGCGTGCCACTTTTATTGCCAGTTCACAGCCTCAACTGAGATGCCAGCTTCAATTAAATGAGCGTGTGTGTGTTAAAACAATGTTGTGCAAAAGGATTCGAGTGGATGCAGAAGGATTCGAGTGATTCAAGATTTTAATGAGCGTGAATGCATAATGACTTCGGAGGACATTCTTTATTGCATTAGAAATGAGCAGTATATTTAATTATGATTATTATATATATTATCATTACGATTAACATTATTTAGTATTTTTATTATTATTTTAGTTATTTTTTTATTTTTATTTTCATAAAAAATATAATCATTGCATTAATTTATTTTTTTCAAATATTTTTAGCTATTTCATTGTTTTTAATTTGTCAGAGTTATGTTTAAGTTATATTTATTATAATATTTATATTAATTTTATATTTATTAATAATGCTACTTATGATCATTTTAAGCAATAATTATTAATATTACTTTGTTTTTTTTTTTTTTAATATTTTTTTATGGTAATTAATCTTGGACATATATAGTAATATTTTTTATTTATAATTATTTTTATCATCAGTATTATTATTACTTTGAGTCATTATTTAAATATTTATTATCATATTTATATTAATTTTATATTTATTATTAATCATTTTAAATGATAATTATTGGCATCACATTATTTGTTTATATTATAGTAATTTTAATAATATATAATTATAATATATATTTAAACTTTTATTATATTTTTGTTTAATTATTCTTATCACTATCATTAATATTACTTTTCCTCTTCTATATTATAATTCAGATTGTTGATTTGTTATTATTTTTATTGACAGTAAAAAAAAAATTATTATTCTTGGCCTAATACTAATAAACTATACTATGTTAATAGTATTGGCAATACAAATCTAGAATAAAAATAATTAAATTATAATAATAATTTATATTATTTTAGGTTTATTTATAATTATATTCTTTTTTTGTTTGCATAATGTTTACATTATTATAATTTTAAACTTAATTAGCAATTAAAATAATTAATATCATTATCATTGATATCATTGCTATCGGCATCATTAGGTATCATGAATTGTAATTACAGTTATTCGTTCGCTTATACATTGAATTCAATTTAATTGATTAAATATATTTCCAACTAAAATTCAGAAATGTTTCTTATTTCAATTATAGCAAACTCAATAGCAATTTGGAAAATGTTTCATTAAAACTTTAAGCTACAATTGAAGAATTTACAATGAGAGCTGCTTAACCGCAAGCTGATATCAACTAATTTCATTACAATTCGGTTTTACAATTGACGAACAGCTGCAGCTGGAATCATGCAACATATAGACCAGGATAAAAGCATATTTTAGCAGAGTAACTTAATGTGAGGCATGTGAAGTGTGGCAGAGGGAGGAGTAGAGGCGGTTTGGTGCTGGGGAGAGGGTGTTAGGAAGTGATGGCTCGTAAATAACTAAAATGCCAACCGCACAGCTACAGGAAAAGGCAGCCAAATGCAAAATTATGCGCCGCATTTAAATGTAATTTGCATTTATTGCCATTAATTGAGTTCCACGACTCGCCTGTGTCTATGTGTATGTGTGTGTGTGTGTGTGTGTGTGTGTGTGGGTGCGTAAATACAGCCGAATGAATTGCGTCAAATGAGCATTTAAGCCTTTTCATTGAGCAGCAATAACAACAGCAACAGAGCCTCGGGGCATATGGCAAACTAATGAACCGAGTGCTGGCTAAATCTGCTTCAGATAGGCTCATAATATAGCTGCTTATAGATTCAGTTATATATATATATATATATATATATTTATATATATATATATATATATTTATATATATATATATATATATATATATATCTGGCGAATCCACTCAGCTTGTGGCATTATATCAAGTGCAACAACGGCAACAAAAACTTTTGCTCAAACAGCAAATCCCAACCATTCCAATTACTTAACACAATTGTTTGAGTAAGTGGCCAACTTTATGTCTGCCCCTCTCTCTCTCTCTCTCTCCCTCTCTGTGTTAGCAATGAAAGTGCCAAATAAATAAGGTGCAAACACGCATATGTGTGTGTGTGTGTGTGTGTGCGTGTGTGTGTGTCTGTTGGCAGTTTGCTGAGCTCGTTTTGCAGCTTAAATGGCAACAAAATCGCAATCGTCTAACGTTATCCTTATCATTGTTATACTTAAGTTAACAGCAGCTTAAACAACAGCAGACACACACACACACACACATGCATAAACGCACACACGCACGCACACTCAAGCACTAATCAAGCACTCACACACATTTGTGCCGAGGCACCTTGAATTTTATGTGCTGCACAGTGGGCTCGAAGCGCTCAAAAATTTAAATGTATGCATTACTTGAAGTTTCAAGTAAATTATTAAATTATTTATAAATTACATTTCTATGGAATTTATTTAACACTTTAATGTGCCTTTTAATAAATCTAGAAAACTTTGTACATTTTTTGCTCTGGTATCAGAGATGTGGCTAATCTGATGAATTCTACTATAGATTACGCCATGTCATTGATTCTTTATCGTCAACTATTTCAATGTGATCAGTTTCCAATAAAACTGTCTCATCAAAGTATTATTATTTATAAAGATTAATTAACCAAAACTCATCTTCAGAGACTTTAAAATATAATATATCAAAATATATCTAAATATATTTTTTATTTTATTTATTTTTATATATTTCAGTAAAGCACTTTATTGAATTATTATTAAATTATTTATAAAATATATTTTTATGGAATTTATTTGAACCTCTAATAAAGATATTCATTAATTGTCAAAGTCTTTTTCAGAGACTTGAAAATATATCAAAATATACTTAAATATATATTTTTTATTATTATTATTTTATTTTTTTTTTTATAAATATATTTCATAAATTTGCATATACAAAATTTTAAAGTAATTTCATAAATTAATATATTTTTTATAAAAAAAAATTATATATAATAATTCAAAATGTACTTTTTTAATACATATTTTATCACTAGAAAATGTACCTCCATTTGTGGAATGCGTACAATATTGAATTGCACTTTAATTTGAACTATAAATAAATATTTGTTTTCTATTTATTTATTTGCTATTCTTCTATAAATTAATTAATATTATTAAGAAAATAACAACAAAAGGAATTACTTAAAATATATATATAATTTTTATGTAATTCACTTTGCTGTTTTATTAATATATATAGAATTTTTTATTAATATATTTTTTTTATTACTATATTTTTTATTAATATATTTTATTATCAAAATTATTATTATTTATACAAAAATTGAATTTCAATACAAAATTCAATTCAGATTCAACACTTTTGAATCACTGTTATCTTCGATACCAAGCAAAGCGATTTGGAGTATATGTTGTCGCTGCCCAGCAGCAGCAACAGCAACAGCAACAGAGTCAGCAGCAGCATCAGCAGCAACAACACAATTCACTGTAGCAATGTATGTGGGCTGTTGAGTCTGTGGCAGCGGCAATTGTAACGGGACAGCATTTGACTGGGCTTTTAGCCACGCTCATTTTGTGGCAGGCGCAAAGCCTCATAATCAGAAAGCTTTTGCACTTTATTTGTGTTAGTTTCAATTATATAAACAACGGCAGCAGCAGCAGCAGCAGCAGCAACAGCGGCAGAGGTAGCAGCGGCAAGAAGACCCAATTACCGCTTGATTTAGCACACGCACACAAATGCAAACAAGCTTAAGCATCACTCACACACACACACACGCACACATACCATGACAAACTTATTGAGATTCATTGAGCAGATTGTGAAGCTTCCCTTCAGCTGTGCAACGTAACCCCAAACAGCAACGAGACTGCCAACAAGCCACGCCCCCTCCGCAATGGGCAGATTTGACAGGCAGACAATAGCTAATGCTTCAGCTGGCAAATACAAATACAAACACGCACATACACACACACGCACACGCACACTCTGTTGAATTATGTGCGTGTGTGTTTACTTTGCATAAAAGCTCAGCCATTGAAAACTAAAATACTGCACAGCACATTGAGACTTTGTATTGCATAGCATTAGGCGGTGTTTCATTTATATTTTATGCACACACACACACACACACGCACATGTGTTTAAGTGCATCGTTTTATCGTCCAGCTCTCAGTGTGCATTTTAGCTTAATAGTTAAATAAACAACAATTTCCTTCTGGCAACTATTGCCATTTGGCTTACAAACAGAGAACCCCTCATCCCGTTCAATCCCGTTCACTGAAGTCCGGCACAAATACAAATACAAATACAAATACAAATTTTCTTATGTAATTGAAATATTTTATTTATATATTCTTTTTTTTTTACTCTTCTTTTTTTCGTTCGATTTGTATGACAAATACTGCGTCGTTCGATATGCAAAATGCAAACGATTTCATTTTGCTTTTTACGCAAATTGTGGCATGGTTTCTTTTGCAATCGAGCTGTGCATAGCATGTATGTGTGTGTGCATGTGTGTGTGTGTGTGTTTGTGTGTTATTAAATATGAGCGAGTGCCTTAAGGTATGCAACGTGAAAGCAGCGACGTTGCGGCCGCTACGCGTCGCTAGATGGCGCTGCTGCTGCTGCTGCTGCTGTTGCCGACTGATGAATGGCAGCTGAAAAGCAAATGCGTCTGGGCCACATTCGCAGTCGCGTGCACAAACAAACTCAGCTACTGCTGCTGCTGCAATCAGCGCCTAATGCAATCGTTAGGTAAACACGCATTTTCACAGCTCTGCCAATTTCTCCAGTTCCAGCACACTCGGCGCTCTTTCGCTTGTATTTTATTCGCCATGTTAACATGCCGTCTGCATATGTTTGCCAACGATTTTTTTCCCATTTTTATTTCACCTTTTTTTTTTTTTTTTTTTTTTTTTGGGAAAAAAGTTAAATTTTCCTAATGGCATTTGCTACACGAGTCAAACACACCAACAACAACAACAACAACAACAACAACAACAACAACAACAACAACGGCAGCATCAGCAGCAACAACAACGACACCTACGCCGGCTGCATGCGAGTGTGACAGATATTTTAGCATATTAGGGGCGTGAGTGTTGCTGTGTGTGTGTGTGTGTGTGTGTGTGTGTGTGTGTGTGTGTGTGTGTGTGTGTGTGTGTGTGTGTGTGTGCTAATGCCAGTGTGTGTTTGCCTAGGTTTGTTTGCTGTCTGTGCATCGCTATGGGCGCCAGTTTCCTGGCCCTGATTTTGTTTCTATCGCCTGGTAATTCTAATTCTGCCGCTATCAGCTGTCGTTAATATTCGCATTCGCATTCGCCTATAGTAAACTGAGCCGCTGCAGCAACTCATCTCTGCTCCGTCTCGAGCTGTGGTCATGTCTTGATCTAGAGCCAAGTGTCAAACTTAATTCCGGCCATTCACAGTTAGTGAACTTATCTTAAGCCAAGTGTGCTAAAGACTCGTGATAGCTATTTGCTCTAATACTCTTTAAGTCATATGGAATAGTTGAGTATTCCTGCTGTAAAACAGTTGCAGTTCGATACACGTACATCGTCGACTGAAGCTCGTGTATATAGATATGAGTGAGTGAGAGAGAGTGAGTGAGTGAGGGAGTATTATGCTGTCAGCGTATATCTATTCCCATTTCCAACTCTTTGCTAACTCTCTCCCACTCTCTACGACTTACCTATGCCAATCCCAATCCCAATCCTTTTCCACATTCCACATTCCCTGCCCAAGCCCATTTCATTTCACTGAAAAAACTTTTCAAACAATTTGTGTTTTTTTTTTTTTTTCTTTTTTGTTTCGATATGTTTTTATATATTTATGTTCTTCTTTTTGTTTGTTTTAGACACCAACAGAAAAAAAAATTAGATCTATGTACATGCATTACATTTACTTTACATTAATATTTTGTTATTTTTTTTTTTTAGGTTTTTTTTTTGTTTTTTTGTTTTTTAGATAACATAAATAATTCGCTTAAATGCTAAAAAAAAAAATATTGTAATTCTAATATATAAATATACTCGTATATCTTTGAAAATGTTTCATTTAGCAGCATTTAAAAAGCAACGCATTATTTTTTCTTTCTTTCATTTGTTTTGATTTTGTTTTTGTTGAGCTTAATTTAAATTCAAATGCAGCGCAGCAATTTACAATGTTTAAAATTAAGCAGCGCATATTAATGGCTTTCCACGTGGGGTATATACACAGAGACAACTACAACGAGGCTTCACATAAAAAAATAATATATAGAAAGGAATTACGATAATAATAATAATAATAATAATAATAATAATTAATAATATTACATAGGTACGCATAGGATGGGGAGAGGGGGGGGGGGGGGAACTGTATAATCTGCCTGAAAGACTTATATTACAATCATAGATATATATATATATAAATATATATAAATTTGAATATAATATCAATAATAATTGCAATTATATTCCGAGCATGTATTTATGTGTGTGTGTGTGTGTGTGTGTGTTGGCTAAAAAACTAGCTTTAACTTTAAATAATCACAATTAAATATTGCTAAGGTAATGCAACAGCAACAGGCGGGCAATGCACGTGTCCTGCCCCACAGAAGCACAATAATAAAACTATTGTAAAAATTGATATACATATGCATATACATATATATATATATATATATATTTAAATATACATATATATCGTGTTAAAATTAAATCAACAACTTAAAAAAAAAAGCAGCAAGGTAAATAACAAAAAAAAAATCTAAGAATTGTTGAAAACGAAAAAAAATTACAAACGAAATCTGTTGACGTTACATAAATATATACAAATAGATAAACAAATACAAAAATGAATACATAAATATATATAAATATATATTTATATAGATATATGTATGCATGTATGTATATATGAAATTTACGGGAATAGTAATAAAAACCAAAAAAAAAAAAAAAAAAATAATTCAATAATTTTGAAAGTGAAAAAGCTAAGTAGATGTAGATTCGTGGGTAGATTAGTTAGACGCTGTTGCAACTGGACAAACAGAGAGTTCAACACACAATTGAAATGTTGTTGCCAGCGGCACCGTCAGACAGCAGACACGGCAGCATTTCCAACCGACCAGCGGACTCCAGCAACTCTCCGCATGAGGGAGAGCCACTAGGAGCAGCGCGCAGGCACTGGAATGGTGCCACGGGGCACAATGTGATCCACATTAGCGACGTGATGCCAATGTTGGCGTTATTGTGGCTGCTGTGCTGCTATCGCTGGCACGAAACGTCCTGAAGATGCGCAACAACAATGAACGATCCTCGCCCTTCTCATCCACCTGACGATCGACGCGCCAGCCAATGTTTGGCAACCACCAGAAAGGTGTATAATTGTCATCATTCTGTGTTGCTGCTGTTGTTGCTGCTACTGTTGTTGTTGCTGCTGTTGTTGTTGCTACTGTTGTTGTTGTTGTTGGTACTGTTGGCTCTGGACTCGCGCCTAAGTTATCTACTCTAATTATTTTACTATTTCTATTGCTACGATTTGCATTAATACTTAATTGTTGTGTGCTTCTTGTGGTATCAGCAACTGTTGCTGTTGCTGTTGCTGCTGTTGTTGTTGCTATTGAGCTATCAGCAGCAGCATTACCTGCTATTACTGTTGTTGCAATTGTCTCTGCTGTTTGCTCTGTTGCTGCTGTTACTGTTGTTGCTGTTGCTGTTGCTGCTGCTGTTGTTGCTGTTGCTGCTGTTGTTGCTGTTGTTTCTGTCGACGTCTGCCCCAGCATTGGCATAAGGCTAGACCAAAAATTTGTTACTTCTCCTGCTGCTGGAGTGCTAGACGTATCCGAGCCACTTTCAATGATCGTTGCTGCTGTTGTCGTTGTCGTTGTCGTTGACGGCTGCTGTTGTTCGTGTTGCTGTTGTCGCAGCTGCGATAATCGTCGCTTGTCCTTAACCAGTTCGTTTATAATGCGCAATTCTTGTTCAAAATTAATTTCACTTGCCGCCCGCTCACCGTCACCCTGGCCTCCGATTGTATTTGTCATTAAATTGTCACTGGATGCCATATCGTTCAACACATCCAAGTCGCTGTCAGCATTGCTGCTGCTGCTGCTGCTGCTGCTGCTGCTGTCGCTGGCGCTGCCGTTGCCGTTGCTGTCGCTGCTTGCACTGGCAGCAACATTTCTGTTAAAATGCTGATAATAAAACCGGTCATCATCTCGAGCATTGCCATTGGCATTTTGATGTATGGCAGCAACTTTGGTTTCAGTAGCAGCAGCAGCAACTGTTGCAGCTGTTGTTGTTGTTGCCGATGATGATGATTCGGCTGATGTTGCTGCTGTTGTTGTTGGTGTTGTCGATTGCAATGATATTGTTGTAGCTGCAGTTGTTGCTGTTGTTGCTGTTGTTGCTGCAGTTGTTGCTGTTGTTGTTGTCGTTGAGCCTAACTGAACCGGTTGCACTTTCGATTTTTTCAACACAGGCACATCTAGCTCTTGTTCTTGTGTTGCTGACAATGTTGGTGTTGTGGGCGTAGCGAACGATGCTGATGTTGCTGCCGTTGTTGTTGTTGTTGTCGATGTTGCTGTTGTTGTATCGGCATCACGCTCTGCTGTTGTTGGCACAATATCCGTAGCTGAATCGTCAACATCCAAATCGGCGCTGAGCAGCGGCGAGACGCGTCGATGACTGAACGGCGGCATCGTATCCACGCTGCTGCCGTAGGCCGGCAGAAAGGCGTCGACCTTGAGCAACTGCTCCAGGTCCGTTTCGATCTCTGCCTCTGCCTCTGTCTCAGACTCAGATTCAGATTCAGACTCAGACTCGACAGCGCTCTCTGGCTCTGATTCCAATTGCGCCCCCGCATTCGACACTGCATCCGCATTGGGCTCTGCATCCGCCTTCGCTTTGGGTTCAGTGCGCATCGAACTTGTCACCAGCTGAACCGTGGACTCTGCATTCACTGATGCGCCCGCTGGCACAACAATGGCATCGATATGCCCAATATCGCTGAAGGAGCCAGTGTTGCTGCTGCTGCTGCTGCTGCTGCTGCTCGATGGGCTGAGGCTTGTTGTGCTTGGCAGAGCAACGCTTGCATCAGCCTGCAGATCTTGATCGCTTTCAGCAATGCGATTATTCGGACGCTGCTGCGCCTTGAGGGCGTTTTCGCGCATCGTTGCTATTGTGGGTGTGGGCGTGGTTGTTGCCGTTGCCGTTGCCGTTGCAATCGATGGCGTTGTTGCCGTCGTTGTATTGGCAACATCAGACTCCGATGCCGTGGGAAACTTCTTTTCGAATATGTTGAACTTGAGTGGTGCATCCTCGCTGGGCAGCGCCTGGTCCTCGGCACCACTCGCACTCGTGGGCAACGTGGGCAACGTGGGCAACGGGTCGGATAGTATGAGCGGCCCCAATGGCATCTCGTAGAGCAGCTCATCGCTCTCGTTGTCGCTGTAGTCATAGTCGGTAAATGCAGTGGGTCCACCGCCATCGCCCAGCTGTTCCTGCAGCTCCTGTGCGACCAGATCGGTGGGATCAATGTTGGTCTGCGATATGCAGCGCTCGTTGTACAGCTTGTGCCCCGGCGGACAGTGGCGGAAGGGCAATGCGAATATCGATTTGGGCATCACCTTCTTCTGCTTCTCGAGCGATTTCTGTTCGTAGGGCAGGCGCAGCCACGCCTCCCACGCATTCCTCTGTGCATTGCCCTCGATGGGCCGCGAGGTAATCGGCAGCGCCTCAACCCCGGCCGCCTTCAGGCTGTGCATATGCAGCACGGCCAGCGCCAGCAGGCCGTGCACCAGCAATAGCATACAGCAACTGCTTGCCTGCCGCATGCCTCTCGACGACGATGCCATGGCGGCAATCCTCCAGCTCCACTGTTGCAGCCTTACCAATCCCACGATCCTAGTGCCGCTTATCTCTGCAATCGAAACTGAAACGGAAACAGAAACAGAAACAGAAACGGAGAGAAAGAGAATGGATTAGTATGACTGGTCAAATGTGCTGGCAATGCCCCACAGGTAAAGCTACCCATGAACTCCAACTCCCTCTCGCTACTCCCTCTCTCCCTACATTCAATTCCTAATGCGCTTTCTGTGCCAGCAGCAGCAGCAGCAGCTGTTCTGCTCTGCTGTGTTTTTTTTTTTTTTGCTCAGCCGCATCTTTTGTGGCATGTGGAACAATACCGGTTTTCAATTGTGTGTGGCCGCACACGGAGCGTGCCACAATGGCATCAATTCAAGAACTTTCTGAGCAATTTAAAGGCAAAAAAAAAAAAATAATAATAATAATGAAAAAATAAAATAAAATAACAATGATAAATTTAAGATGATATTTTTTGTAATTAAAAAAATTTATAAATTATATAAAATTTATTAAATACTGTATATAAATATTTATTGCATAGACTCAACTCTTGATGTGCAAAATAATTCAAAATATTAAATTACAGCTTGATAACAATTTAAGTCAATTCTTAGAGCATATTGAAGCTGAGCCAAATTCTATGCTGAGTGAAATAATTGCTGTATACATATGTATATATAAAATAGTACATAAAATAGTACATATAAATATATTTTTGGATGAATCCATGTACTATTTAGATACATCTAGGTATATATATCTAACATATATATTTATGAGTAGTTCAGGAATAACTATACTGCAAAAACAGTTCATAAAAGATTTATTAAATGCATTTATATGTTAATTAAAGAATTTATTTTATTTCTATATCGCAAAAAAAAAAAAAATAAATAAATAAATATATAAAATATTTATTAAATGCATGTATTATATTTTTATATATTCATTAAATTTTTTAATAAACAGTTCATAAAACATTTATTAAATGTATTTATTATATTTTTATGTGTTCATAATATTATATTTATTTTCATATTTATATATATTGTATTTTTAAATGTTCATTATATTATTTATTTTATTTCTATACTGCTAAAAATTCATAAAATATTTATTAGATATTTATTATTATATTTTTGATTGTATTTTTATATGGTCATTATATTTTTTATTTTATTTCTATATCGACAGTTCATAAAATATTTATGAAAATTGTTTATTGTATTTTTATATGTTCATTATATTTTTGTATTTTATTTCATTTTTTAAATATGAATTTTCGGCTGAACATATGTTCATCTGATTATTAAATGTATATTACATATTTCTATAAATATCATAAATAAATACAAATATTTATATATAACATATAAATATAATATAAATAAAATCTGTATATTGATAACCATTTTGCACAGTCATAATTATTAAATATTTATTCATTATATTTATTATGTATTCATTTCCTATATACATTATTTATTTTTTTTTTTGGGTTATTTTATTATTATTATATATATTCATTTTACAAATATTTATTTGCTTCTCTTCACATTCACATCTTTTTTTAGATAGAATATTCTGTTATATATTTTTTGTATATTTATTTTATATATATCTATATATAATTAGTTTTTGTTTAATTTTCAATAACATTTGTGCCACTGTGCGCTGGACGCTCGCGTCGGCGGTAGTCGTCATACACAAAGATTGTGAACTTGGGCATCGCTTTAATGTTTTAATGGGTATATCGACGGTGGCACGCACACACACACATGCACCTACACAGACAAATATATATCTCTCATCAGTCATCTGTGCTGTCATTATCAACGGCAACAATAATAATAATAACAGCAGCAGCAGCAGCAGCGGCGGCGGCGACAGCAACAGCAACAATAGCAGCAACTGCATCAACTTGTTGCTGCCACAGCAGTCATTGTTGATGTTGCACTTTGCTTAAGCACACACACACACACACAAAGGCAGACAGCTATGTAGTGGGACAAGCACGCACAATGTTTATTTATAAAGATACGCACACACACACACACACATGCTGGGTGACAAAGGGACAGGGGACGGGAACGGCTGAGAGACTATAGACATATATGTAGGTTATCTGCGGGTTCTTAGAATTTATGAGTTCAAGTGTGGCACATTGCAACCGCGACTTTTTCCCACTGCTCTAACTGTTGCACTCAAGTTTATGGCCGCCTCTTGTGCTGTTGTTGCTGCTGTTGTTGTTGTCATTATTACTTGTTAATAGCTTTTTAGTGGGCCGAGCTCTGCGTATCGGTCATAAAACTGGCCACTGCCCACCTAGCCTATGTCCTCTCCCTCTTCCACTCTCTCTCTCTCTCTCTCTCTCTCACTCTCACTCTAGCATTGCCTTGTCATTGCTTTTTGGGCAATGCGTGTCGCATGCGCGTGTGAACGTCAAGAACCTCTTGACACACACACACACACACACACACATGCAGCGATAGACATGTGTACACACACACACACACACACTTATATATATATATATATATATATTAAATAAGCACTTGATAAGGTTAATGTCATTACGGTATTATGTAAGACAATGACTTTGACACCCGCAGCACTTCGTATGCCTCATAGCTCAATTAGTTGAGCATTTGAAGTACCCACAGCTTAAAACTGAATGCAAATGGAGATTTTTTTGGGGCTTACTCTGTTGGGGGTAGAATTACATCATGGTTAATATTGTCTGTATATATGAATATATATATATTGCAGTTGAGTAGTTGCAGATATTATCCACTTTTAGCCAAATTTAAGCTAAGGCAATATAAGCAGAAAGAGTCTGATGTACTTCATAGGCAAGGCTTTAAGCAGGACATGTCAAGGAGAACACAATATTCGCTAATTGAAGCTGTCTCTTTTTTTTACACCCTGAACCCATTGAAAATGGGAATTCAGGGTATAATGACTTTGTGAAAATGTATGTAACAGGCAGAAGGACACGTCGCAGACCCTACAAAGTATATATATTCTTGATCAGGATGATGAGAAAAGTTGATATAGATCTGTCTGTCATCGATCATTATTTTTTTGTTAGATCCATGTATTGCACGCGGTATACGAGTTTGTTTCCGAAAATCGATAACTCGTTTCGTTTCAGAGTTATCGATTTTAACATTTATCGAGAATCAGTTATAAAATTATATCTCGTTCATCTTTAGAGTTAGAGTCTCCAACTCTTCTGCATATATATAGATATTAATTTAATACAATTTCGGTTTTTGTTAGATTTTGTATACCGGCCCCAATTTCTCCCCCATCCCCCCAAATTTGGAAAAAAAAACGTAATTCAAATACTAGAAACTTGCAATTTGGCAAATAGACATATTTTAGTACTATTATTATATTCTGAAAGCGTCCAAAGTTCAGCCCATCCCACCCCCAAGCAGCAACTGTATAAGAGTAACATATTTTTTTTTGCAGGGCTCAGGGTATCTCGTAGTCGATCAGTCTCGACTAGAGCTTTCTTACTTGTTTTTTTTTTTTTTTTTATCAGACTTATGTTAACTATGATAACATATGTGTTATCACATCTGTTAGCTTATGCCACAACCCGCACATGCCAACGGTCACACACAGACACATGACAAGGTAGACTCCACACACACACACACACACACACACAGAGAGAGAGTATGTATAACGTGTCTGCAGCCTGTCGACTGTCTATACATATATGCAGCTGTCAGTTAGGCCCGCCAAATTGAAATCAACTTCACACGTCGCAAATTTTTAATTAAAAATCAGCAACGGATGTCAATTTGGGGGCCACAGCCAAAAAGGATCCAGCCATGGTTGGACCTTGGCACAACACTTCAAAACATTCAGTTTTTTGTTTGCTTTCTTCAGTTTCAGTTTTGGTTTCGGTTTCGGTTTCAGTTTGTTTTTCGCTTGTCTTCTTCTTCTTCTTCTGTGTGTGTGTGTTTTTTTTTCTGGTATTTTCTGTTTTTCTTTTTTTTTCTTTCTCTCTCTGTTCTTTTCTATTTGATGTCCTTTGGTTTTTCGGACAACATTTGATGCCTTTAACGCGTGCAATTCCATTTGGGATGGTGACAGGATTTAGGGTTCTATCTATGATTTTGCTATGGTTGTTGTTGTTGTTAGCTACACACTCACACACACACATGCATAATTCGAGGCCGCACACATGGACATCCTGCTAATACATTACAGCAGCAAACACAAACAACAACAACAACAACAACAACAACACGAACAGGACACGTAACTGTGCTTTCTGTTTCGTGCTCGCACGTATTCAATTCAATTCAATGATTCAATCCCATTCGGCATCCTTCAAAACACCAACAGCACGCAGCAGTATGCATGTCATCTATATGTGTGTGTGTGTGTGTGTGTATCTCTCTCTCTCTCTCTCTCTCTCTCTCTCACTCTCTCTCTCTCTCTGTGTGTCCCGCTATTCATTTGCCAATTTTTTATGGTGTCCGCGGAACGCCACATGCAATCGCTGCCTCATTCCTCCATATGCCAAAAGCTATTCATGTGCATGTCGCTGCCTATCAGCATCATCTGAGTTGTCTTTCTCTCTGTGAGAATCTCTCTCCCAATCTACATATGTGTGTGTGTGTGTGTGTGTGTTTACATATACATATGTATGCACTGCTTGTTGCTTAACATTTTATTAAAATCTGCAAAATTCTCATATACATTTCTCACTCATTCTCACTCTCTCTTTCTTTTATTTGCAGCAATCTCTTGGTGGCCAAGGTAAGCTTTTACTATTTCAACTTTTTAATATACTACAAAAAAAATTGTGTTTAAAATAAGAATAACAAACAGCTCAACAAGCTGTGACTAAAGTATGACTTAGTCAAACACAGAGACAAAATCATTAGCCATTCAATTTACTTGAAGCAAATTAAGCTAAGTTAATGCTCTATATAATTATTTGTGATTTATGCTAGCAAAAGAGTCATACGAATTGGTCAGCAAGTGTTAAGTGCTTAGAGAGGGAGATCGGTCTGAAGGAAATGAAACTATATAAGTTTTTAATTGAAATGGAATCGAATTGCAATCCAGTTGCAATCGAACTGCAATCGAGTTGCAATCGAGTTGCAATCGAGTGCAACTGATTACGAAACGATTTGCAATCGACTTGCAATAGAGCTGCAATCCAGTTTCAGTCAAGTTGTAAACGAGTTGCCATCGATCTCCAAACGAGTTGCAATCGAATAGAAATTGAGTCGCAATAGAGATGCTATCGAACTGCAATCGAATAGAAATCGAGATTCAATTGAGTTGCAATAGAGTTGTAGTCAAGTTATAGTCAAGTTGTAATCGAGTTGCAATCGATCTACAATCGAGTTGCATTCGAACTGCAATCGAGTTGCTAGAGAGCTGCAAACCAGTTTCAGTTAAGTTGTAATCGAGTTGCAATCGAACTGAAATTTAACTTTTATCCACTTGTAAGCGACTTTCAATTGCAAGTGATTTCGAAACGATTTGTAATCGTGTTGCAATCGATTTTATTTGATTTGCAATCGAACTACAATCGATGTGCATTTGAGTTGCAATCGAACTACAATCGATTTTCAATTGAGTTGCAATCGAACTATAATCGCTTTCCATTTGAGTTGCAATCGATTTGCAATAAATTGAACTGTAATCGAGTTAGAATTGTCTAAAAATCGAGCTATAATCAAGCTACAATCGACTTGCAATCGAATTAAAATCAATCAAATTGCAATCGAGACACTCTTTCATTTCCATCGAAAATTCATGCTGAGGCAATGATGTCAGCATCATCAGAGCTTTATATCAATCTAACATTAAACAAAGTTTACTACCCCAACCCCATCGAGCACTGCTCAGTACATCATAAATAACTCTTAAAGATTCTTTTCGAAACTCCCGCGTCAAGTGTATTCCAGCAACGACTAAAGACTAAAGACTAAAGACTGAAGACTAAAGACAGGCAATGATGCCTCAGTCTGGCATTTGAAGTTGGATTTTGGTTTTGCTTTTTCAGTTGTCCAAACAATAAGTCATCTGCTTTCAATTTTGTTTTTGTTTTCTTTTTGTTTCTTATTGTGGTGCTGCTGGTGGCGGTGGTGGAGTGGGTTGGAAATCTGCAACAGAAATGTATTTTTGGAAATGCTGCCCATTCATTGCCCAATTGTTGTTGGCCCTGTTCGCAGTGCAGTGCAGCAGGCATTGCATCATTAGTGATCTCATCGCTGGCTAAGACGTTTACAGTTACGAGTGCAGCGATAGAGGCTAGCAGCATCTAGCACAATTTCAATTCATATTCATATGAGTGTCTGAGTGTGTGAGTGTGTGAGTGTGAGTGTGAGTGTGAGTGTGCTGTTGTTATGCATTCAATTTACTCATTTGCGAGCGCAGCTGATGATCAAAGTAGTCCAATTAGCAGCAAGTGGCAATCGCTTGGCTACACAGTCGAGTGGCCATTAGAAGTGGCTTATTATGCATTCAGCAGGCCACACAGACTATGTCAATGTCTGGCCAAAAGAATTATACAATCGAGAGCCAAAGCTAACGAAGCTGGTTTGCCAGCCTACGTTGCCTACGCACGTGGACTATTCCATGTGTTGCTGCCAACATGTTCATATATATATATATATATATATATATATATATATATATATATAAATATGTTTATATATATATATTTATATGTATAGCTGTAACTATGGCTAAATAGTGTATCAACCAGTTTTTGGGCCTCAGTCGTGTCGTACAAATTGAAAAAAATGCAAAACAGTCGAGCTCAAATGAAACAACAGAGAAAAAAAAAAAATTTGTTGCTGCTGATGCGCCGCAGCAACAACAACAACATGCAAAGCAAAGCCAAGGCAGTGACTGGAGCTGGGGCTGGGGTTGGGGCATGCCGCTCATAGTAGTTCAGCAGGCAACTGGAACGCAATTTTACACCGCTCTGCCTGTGGTTTATTTATGTGCCGTTGCGGGCGGAGGAGATGGTGCTGCTAGCGGCGGTGTCATTTAGTTTTCATAGCCGTTTAACAGCTTTGCCAATACAACAGCAACAGCAACAGCAACAGCAACAGTCAGAGCCATAGCCAGAGCTTAGCAATCACTCAGCTTGGCAGCGACGGCGATCGAGTTGGCCAAGCGGCCAAAAGGCGGCCTAAACCAATGGACACTGGATGCCAAGTTGTCGCTGTGGCAACAGTAACTGTTGTTGTTGTTGCTGGCAACGCACTTGAGAACCGTTACAATTCGTGCGAACTGCTTAACTACCGGCTTATTTAGTAGGCATCAAGAGAAGAAGAAGAAGAAGAAGTAGAAGAAGAACATATATATAAATATATATATGAAATGAGTGAAAAGTGTGGCTATTTATAGTCGACTATTGCAGCCAGATACTGACTGCAATTAAAAATAGTCGCGGCAATCAATATAAATATATACATACATGTTATATATGTATATATATATATATATATATAGATATTTATTTATGAGATCAGCTCAGGAAATACTACAGCTCGGCGGCTGTTTGGAGGCCAAGCGAGTGAAGAATTAATTTGCACATCAATTAACTGAAAGCCAAGTAATTAATAAATGCGCATTAACAAAAAAAAAATTGAAATCTGCCAACTTCATAATGATAATAATTATAATCCTAATGATAATGATAATATTGTACAGCAAGAACTGTACAATCGCATCATCATCAGAAGGTTTTTTTTTTTTCGTTTTCTTTTTTCATTTTTGCATCTATCAACTGGGCCAATTTCACGAACTTGTCGAACTGCAACAGACTTAACTGACATCATCGTCTCTGGCAATGCCATTAAATGCCAGAGACCGAACGAGAGACGGTCACTTATCTAATAAATACTTTATAGAATGCAAACAGTTCTCGCCCTTTGTTCGTTTGCGACTTGCAACTGCAATAAATTGTTGCCTATTGTCTTTGAATTGCAGCTAAATGAGGCATGATCGAAGTCTAGGAAGCATTTCATATGCTGCCCTTCCCCCCACTACTCCCCCTTATTGCACAAACAGACACCCATTCAAATGTCCGCATATTTAATGCAAATGGAAAACTGGAAAATTGGAAAATTGGAAAATTGATAATTGAAAATTGATTTTCAAACCCAAACTGCGTTGCGTTGCGTTGCGTTGCGTGTGAAAACAGCGTGTGAAATGCCGCACAGCGCTTCGCTTTCAATCAACAGCAACATACAGCAGCAGCAGCAGCAGCAGCAGCAGCAGCAGCAGCAGCATCCAGCAGTTAGCTGTTAGCTGTGCCTCCAGGTGGCCTGGCTCGCTGCTCGCCTTGGGTTGAGGGTGGCCAAAAACTCGTGGCCCAATTGCGAAAATAAACAAATGCGCTTGATGAAATCTAATGCATGACTAGCAGATACCCTATAGCTCGAGCATGTTTGAAGCGAAACTATTCTTGATAAACAAATTAAGAGGCTAAAATTATGTGACAGCTGAACAATATTTGAGTAAATGAAATAATAAAATGCAATTGAATTATTCATTGACAACAAATCATGTTGCTTACAGGGAATTATGAAACATTTTTGCAGCTTAAAAAAAATACTAGCAACATCCTCGATCAATGCCCGATGTAAGCCCTGTACTAGATAGTCTGTTAACTGATATGGTTATGTATGTATGTATATGCATATGTATATATTTACATATGAATATTCTGAAAGTATAGATGATAGATATACATTCATTCACTCATCCATTCCCTTATACATTCATACATTCAATACATTTATATATTCATTCATTCACTCATACATTCATTCATTCATACATTCATACACTCATACATTCATACATTCATACACTCATACATTGATACATTCATCAACTCATCCATTCATACATTTATACATTCATATATTCATTCACTAATACATTCATATATTCATTCACTCATACATTCATATATTCATTCACTCATCCATTTATACGTGCATATATTCATGCATTCATACATTCAAACATTCAAACATTCAAACATTCACACATTCATACATTCATTCACTCATACATTTATACATTCATCTACTCATCCATTCATACTTGCATACATTCATACATTCATACATTCATACATTCATTATTTCATACATTCATTCATTCATACATTCATTACATTTATACATTCATATATGCTTTCACTCAACCATTCATATATTCATACATTCGTCTACTCATCCATTCATACACTCATACTTGTATACATTCATCCATATTCATTCACTCATACATTCACACATATTTTAAGATCATAAACTAAAGCTCAAACCCCACAAACTTAATTAAGCATAATAAAATATATTTTTTTTTTTAGTATTTCTTTCTAATAAGTCAAAGGTGAATAACATTGCTAAAAAAAAAAAAAAGAGCTTCTTGATACATTCTAATTTAAGACAAGGTGAATAAACTGAATTAAAAATCTCTATAAGCTACACTTACAATATCGAAATCCAAATGCTAAGCAAATACTACTCAAATTTGCTATCGGGCATATTAGCTTCGATTCTTGAATTCCATCAATTGCAGTTTTTTTCTTTTTTTTTATCTTTGGACACTTTTTGGCGGAAGCACAAATTTTGTTTGGCTGCCCCCCGGCTGAAGCATTGTTTATGATATGCAGCAGCTGGAGGGCGAGAGGCAAATGCGGCGCCACGGACGGACGGATAGACAGATGGACGGACGGACGGATGGACGGACGGACGGACGGACGGACGGACGGATGGACGGACGGACGTATGGACAGCATGCAACAACTGCCCTAGTTGTGCGTGTGGGTGTGCGTATGGGTGTGCCATGTGCTTGGGCTACTAACAACTGGTCAATCTATGTGTGTGTGCATGTGTGTGTAAGTGTGTGTGTGTGTGTGTGAACAGTACGACACGAACGTAGCACTGAAATGCGCACGCAGACGCGTGCCGAATTCATAAAAACGCATTCGAATCGATTTACATTAAGTCGCACTTAGGCCAGCCAAAAACCCGGCGAACGTCAAGCGAGGCACGAAATTTGAGTCCAATCAAAATGTAAAGGCAGCAGCAAAAACAACAACAACAATAATATCCAAAAGCAAACAACTGAGAGCGAAAAAAAAAAAAAAACAAAAAAAAAGAAGTGTATTTGAAACCAAAATGTTGCAATTCATATTAGCCGACCATTGAGATGCTCTACAAAACAAGCCAACAAGCTCAACTCAATGCATATCAATTGTAGTATTTGATTTAAGCCATAAGCTGTTCCGCTCGCCATGTGGTGATGCGGCTGGCTCATTAGCATAAGCAGCTCAAGCCTGATATATTGTAAGGCATTGCCACAGACAATGCCTAAATAAATATATGTATGTATGTAAATGTGGCTTAAGATCATCAAGTATTTTAAACCCAAATGCAACATGTTGGCTCTGTGTGCCAGCATGCCCGACCAGTGCAGTGGAGTGGAGTGGAGTGGAGTGGAGTGGAGTGTAACTTTTGGCAGTTGCTTGACTCATATTATAATTGTTTCGACTGCGGCTGCTGTTTGGAGTTCTGCTTTCCACGCACAAGATACGAAATTTGTAAGCAACAAGAATTGTTGTTATTTGCGGCTGTTGATTGTTTTGAATGTGCTTTTCATTTTCATTTCTGGCTCACTTCATTCATTCCACACAAAAATAATATTGTATATACACCACAATACACAACACTTGCAGAGGTCATGGCTGTAGCTGACCCAAAACAGCCCAGCCGCCCCCACAACTGACGCCCACAGCCCCATGGCTGGCCAACACTTTATGGGCCTACAGCTCGCCTGTGTTGGCCAGGTTCTGGCCCTGGCCCAGGCCAGCCCAACAGGTTGTCCGTGAGAACCTGAAGCTGCCTCAACCTGCCAGCATTTGCTGTTCTTAACTTCCCCCCACACACACACACACACAAACACACATGTACATCCTCTAGCCATTGTATTTACAAAACACTCGTAAGACAGCGTTTGTTTACCTTAAAAAAAAAAGAATAGAAAACACGAAATGTATCTCTCGTCACCCAGCGAGCCCTGTGTCTGTTTTGTATCTTTTTCTAATTACTAAAGCGTTTGCCATTTTTTGCCCATTTTCCATTTCCCATTTTCCATTTCCCATTTTGTGTTTTTCCACTTAAAAGTTTTCAATTTGCGCATTATTCGATGAACGTGGGAAAACTATTTGCGCGCTGCCAAAACGCAATTGCCAAATCTTTCAAAACTTTTCACTCACTTTTCTGTAGAGATGTTGATTTATATATATATAACTGATATATATCTTTAGATATATATATATGAACAATCCAAGGCTTTAGGCCGTTAAATGTATCCAATTAGTGCAAGGCTTCAGCTAACTGCATCTGCAGCCGTAGCCGTAGCTGTATCTGTCACTTCACTTGTATCTTTGAAACTGAAACTGACATTGCCAAAAAAAAAAAACACTTTTCACACAGTCTTAAAAAAAAAAAAACACACACACAATTTAAATTTGATAACAATATTGTTATTATTATTATTATAATTTTTTAAATACTTTGAATTTTCGAGAATATTTGATTAAATTGTAATTGAATTGTGTAGAGCGCGTTCTGCGAGTTGTTTGGCTGGAGATCTGAATGCAGACTGAGTGGAAGTACACGAAATTTTCGTATCAGCTAATAGACATACAAATCGTCGAGAACGACGACGGCGACGACGGCGACGAGCAAGAAAACCAAATTTAAAGAACTACATACAGAGAGATAGTGAGCGCAAGAGACACAGCCAGAGAGCAAGAGCGAGAGAGAGAGAGAGAGAGCAGCAGAAGAGAGTAAGATAGAACAGAAGACTTGTGTGTGTGTGTGTGTGTGTGTGCAGCAGAGAGTATAAAACCGATCAGCTCTAAGCAAAGTAAAAGATAAACTTACGCAACAGCAGAGGAAGAAGACAAAGAGGCAGCAGAAGGAGAAGCAGAAGCAGAAGCAGAAGCAGAAGCAGTAGTAGTGGGAGAGGGAGAGGGAGAGAAGGTGAAGGCGCTGCAACACAGCTGCCCCTATGTTGCAGGCAACAAGAGCAACAATTTATGGCAGATCGAGAGCTGGCAGGCAGTTGCCATTTGGCGGCAAATTTGTTGCCACTTGTTGCTGCAATTGCTGCAACGATCCTGCCACACACAGAGAGCAAAGATAAACAAACAAACACACACACACACACACACACACATGCACACACATGCACACACACACATGCATGCATACAGCTAGCGGATTTAAATTGTGGAGCGTGGAACGTGGAATGTGGAACGTGGCCAGGTAGACACTTGTCAACTACCTGCACAGTCATCGCAGCCTTGATCCACTCCACAGCAGCAACGGCATATGTCAGATACAATTGTTACAGTTACGCACACACACAGAGAGAGAGAGAGCGAGAGCGAGAGAGAGTGAGAGAGAGAGCGAGACTGAGCGTGATAAGAGCTGCTCTACTCAGCTCACAGCTGAGCTCAGTTTGGCTCAGCTCATGCGCGCGTACGTGCCGCGTCCTTGCATTGTTTGCCGCAGCTGTTATCGCAGCAGCAGCAGCAAGGTGAAAAGTATCTGAGAAATGTATCTGTATCTTGGCCATGTGTGCGTGCACTGATAAGCAGCGTACAAGCAAAAAGATACCTTGATGCGAACGATTCTCTCATCATTTGTATTTATTCTTTCTTTCTCTCTCTCTCTCTCTTTCTTTCTCTCTCTCTCTCTCTCTCTCTCTCTCTCTCTCTCTTTCTTTCTTTCATGTCATGCAATGCACTTGATCTGGCCAAGGGTATTGTCTGATTGCATGTGTTGGCCTGATAAGCTAGCCAAGGCTAGCTACAGCTATAGACAGCAAATCCTTGAAATTGGATATTTGCCAATGCATAAATGAATATTTAATTAAATTAACTTTAATATTTATTAAATAATCAGATGAAAGTCTTATCAGCTCTTAGCATATATCTAATCTGCTTACATTATCTTTCAGTTAAAAACCCTGACCTATCTACGCTATATTTATCTATCTATTAGGTAAATAGGTCGTCAATTAGATTATTATTGAAATAGTCAAGTAGATAACTACAATCGTCGATAGTCTGCAATGATTCAGATGGAATGCATTATGCATTATGTTTTGTCATTTAAATTCTTATTGAACACGAACACAATCATTCAGTTACAGCTGCCATATGGCTGAGCTAAAAAAACGTTTTCAAGCCGGAATAATTTATTATGTTGCCTATCAGATGGCCGACATACAAACATGCATATATGCATATATGCATATATGCATATATATATATACGTAAAACATAATAATAAGACTTTAAAAACTAGTTGCATGAACAACACAGTTATTTAACTTTTCCGGCTATTTATCAAGTGATAAGCCAAGATTGCTGAGCTGCCAACATACATAGGTCAGTCCAGTGTGGTTGGCCAATGAAAGCGAGAGAGATAAACTTAATCGAAGCAAAGCCAGCCGAAAGACCGTCGAATGAGAGCTTTAGCTTTCGCTTGGCAGCGCTATGCGTTTAGCTGTTTGCAATTCAATTAACGCTCTCAATGCCAGACGCCACAACTTGTTGCAGTCGCTGTTTTCTGATGATCTACACAATTGCAAGATCAGCAACTGACAGCAGCACCAGCAGCAGCAGCAGCAGCAGCCATCAACGCTGGGACCGTGTTTGATTTAGCTGCATTTTGTATCTCTATTTGCGCTTGTAGCTGTAACTGTCAGATACAACTGGCAGATATATTTATATATATATATACATGTATATGCACACACATATGAATCGATGGCGTCTGCGGTTTATCAAAGTGTTAGACAGTCGCGACTGCTGAGACTTCAGTGGCAGCTACTGCTGCTAGCCATTGTCTGGCCAAATTCTAAAAACAGACAGACAACAAGCAAACAAAAAAAAAAAAAAAGAAAAAGTGAAAAAAAAAAACAACAATCATAATAACAACAGCAAGTGCATGTGAAACAAACTTTACAAACATGTGTGTGCCATTGTGACTAGCTCACAAATGGACAGCGTCTAATTGCATGCAACAGAGCTGCGAGTGCGCAGACAGAGAGACAGACAGTCGAACGATAAGAATCGATAAGGTTGACTGAAGACACAACAATTTCATTTTGGGCACAGGCACAACAAGGGAAAGAGAGTGAGTGAGAGAGAGAGAGTGAGAGAGAGAGAGCGACTTTTGAACTTGATGATAAATTTGGCGTCATCGAATTTGGGCGCCAACTAATGGACATTTATTGAGAGTGCGCGTGCCGCAGGCCAAACTAAGCAAAGAGTAGCTAAAAATAAGTCTGATCTAGACATACATACATACAAACATTTATATATGCATACATAACATACATCTATCTATCTATCTATCTATCTATCTATATATCCATCTATCTGGCCATAAATGTCTGGAATTCAGCAATGTCAAAGCCCAAAAACTAATTCATTCAATTCCATTTACAATTCTATTTTTATGCACTTTACGACACTTTTATAACACAGCATACATCTAGCCGATCCATTGAGCGCTTAAGAGCTCTATCATTAAATGGAAACAAAAGTTCAGAAATTAAATGTAGTATGCGGTATGTCTTATATGATGCGAATGCATGTGACTGAGGGAGTACCCCTAATAAAACTATATACATACATACATACATACACATATATATATATATATATATATATATATATATGGCTAGTAATTATTGCCACTTTGTTTCTTTGTGTCCAGTCTGCAAATTGAGCTGAACAGTGAAAAAAAACATAGTCCAGAGGTGTGTCTCAGCCAGAAAGTCTGATTTTGTTTATTTTCAAGTAATTGACGAATGAGTAAAATCATAAAATATATACAAATATATAAATATATATATATATAGATACAATTAGCGGCATCATCAGACAGCGAGTTAAATGGAAATTCATTTATTCTGTCATTATACTAAAAGGGAATTTGCTTTCAATTAAGGCGGCTTAGCTGAACAGCATCGAAATATATTTAAAAGTATGTAGAGTCAGTTTAGTAAGTCAGTTCTTTTATCTATTATATATATATATATATATACATATTATTTATTTATATATATATATATATATATATATATATATATGTATATTTATCTTTCATCTATTATATATACTCCTGTTGCATATATATTATGTTGTATATATATATATTTGGCACTCATCAAAAGCAAACCAAACGCAGACTGAGTGCAAACACAAATGGAACTGAAACTGAAACAGATACGCTTAATGTTACTACAAAAGACAAACAGAGACTAATGCTGGTTGGGTCTATATCGCGGGCCTTGGGGCCAAACCAAAAGCTTGCTCAAAAAAAAAAAAGAAAAAAACCCAATTCGCATGTGTTTGACAGCCAGCGCAGGTCTCATCACACATACATACATACATGCATACATCAACCACGCCCCGCTGCCCCTTTTCTTTACCCCCTTTGAAATTAGCTAATTAAAATAATGTTCGCTTGCATTTGCAGCTATCGCAAAATTAAATCCAATGCGAGTTCAAATTTCGATTTCAATTTTTAGCTTTTTTTTTTTTATGAAATTCTATTTCAAATGCAATGCGCGTCATTGTTGCTTTCTGTTTGAAATTCAATTTTGCAGTTTTGTCAATTGTTTCTTTATTGTTTTTTTTATTTGTATTTTAATTTATTTTTTATGTTTTTTCCATGCAATTTTCGCAATGCAAAGGGCGGCCAAAGGCATGCAAACAGTCAACACACAAATTCGTGACAGGCCAATCAACAAAATAAAATAAAAACAAAAAAAAAAACAAAAAAAAAAAAAAAACCTAAATAAAGAGAGAGAAAAAAAAAACCAAAACAAGAAAAAAAAATAAATAAATGAGGAAAAAAAAAAGAGAAAACAATTGTTTATCACTAGCTGCTGGTATTTTTCATTGTTATTGTTGTTGTTGTTGTTGTTGCTGTTTATTTGTTGTTAGTTTATTTTTTTATGATTTTTTTCACGCATTTAGCGCAGGTTTCAAGGCCAAACCTTCATTTGTGCCATATTTAAAGAGTGTGTGCGTGTGTGTGTGTGTGTGTGTGTGAGTGTGTGTGAGTGTGTGTGAGTGTGAGTGTGTGCATTTTATGATCGCTTTTGTAGGCGGCATGTAATAATAGAAGAATTGCCAAATACAAAAAAAAAATATATATATAAACATTTTTTTTTTTTTTTTAATATTTAAAGTGTGCTGCGAATCGATTTTGATAATTTGATTTAATGCCACGCCCCCGCACTGAGCAGACCAGCTAGAAGTATACGCAAGATTTCTATTTGCCAAGCATGTGAAAGTTTCGCACTACAATTAACAGATCGAATGATGCTTCACATACGCACAAGTACGCATGAGTGGCGATCGCGATTCGAGTGGATTCGAGTTGAGTATTGATATTGTGTTTGGAAGCGAGAGTATAGGGAGTGAACGACTAGCAGAATACCCTAAAATTTGGAAATAGAATTATTTTATTTAACTATTTATGGGTTAGAGATAATGTAAAATTAAAGCTAACCTAGGATTAAGCACTGGTTTGCGGCTTGGGAATTATAATATATAGGGATGAATGCTTGGTGGGCGAATGGTGTGAATCAATTTGGAATCACATGATTCTCATTATGCTACTCTATGGAAGAATAGCATTGGAAACCTTTATTATATGCTTGATAAGCAACTACTAAAATACAAGAAACTATCGTAAATATAAGGCTCGATCACGGATTATCTTCAAATTGCTGTGTATAAATGCACCCTGATAGGCTGGATTCTCCCATCAGGCATTCGAAGGGAGAACACAACTTACAGAGCTAATGCTATTCAGTTTAGACAGAGCTTAGACCTATTATTTCTAAATTTTACAAATTTATATAAATTTGAAATTTTTATATTTATTTTATATATTTTATATATATTTATTTTATATATGCATTATATATAAGTTTTAGTTTAGCTTGAAAATTTAATTTTAGAAAAATAGCTAAATTGTTCGATGAGTATGATTAATGAAGTCCATTAAATCTTTGCTTAAAGCAGCATGATACAGCTAATAGATATTTTAAGACAGATAAATAAATAAAATAAAATTAATAATTTATATATATACTATACTATAAAGGCAGACGACGTATGTATGTATGTATATCCCTTGATCAAATAAACCTTTAGACTATATTCCACGGCTTGCTGCAGTTCCAAGAATTTCAAAGAATGAAATGACATATATATTTATTATTATTATTATTTTATTTATTTTTTTGAATTTTATATATTATTTTTATTATTTTTTTATATAAATATATGTTAACTAAATAATTCCCATTTTAAATCAATTTCTAGAATGCTCGTAAAACACTCTGCATCATCATAGACCAAAACAAAAAATGAAATTCGTTTGCAATAACTTTATTTCGATAAGATTTTTGCACACACAGATCTAATCGAATTCGAAGGCCTACAAACCCTTTTGCCTTTTGATCTAATTGTCTGCTGCAAGTGAAGTTCGATGGCAGAAATGAAATTATTGCCAAAGTTTCGATGCCAAAATGTGCCACAGTCAATTCGATTTGCACAAATTATATATATATATATATATATATTTTTATATTTTATTATTTTTTTTAATATTTTTGAATGCGACCCATGGGAAAGTGGTTTTCATATTGTTTATTTAGTTTTTGCTGCCTAGAAACAAGTGAAGTCAATAAGCATCAAAGTGCTGTTGCACTTTGGCTTTAGTGCAAATTGGCAATTGCAGCAGAAATGTGGCAATGCGGCGGCCATTTGGGCCTCCAATTTCCATAGCGGCTTATGCAACACATTTTGCCAAATGAATTGTTCGGTAAATCAATTTGCATATTGCGCGACGCATTTTGCGAGCGCACATCATGCCACACACACACACACACAAACACACACATACACACACACACACGCACACACACACTCAGTGAAATGACGATTTACAAAATATTTTTGTGTTCACACTCAATTAATGCCAATTGACTGCAAAATTGCAAACACCTTTGACACGTTTTCATTTGCCATGTGAAGCAAATGGAAATGTGCAAACAATTCAAATATATGTGTGTGTATGTATGTGTGTGTGTGTGAGTGGGCTAGTTGATTATATGGGGCAGATTTTGGGTATGGCAGCCCAGGCCCAGGCTGACAATCATTCTATCTGTGTTTAGTTAGCCTTGTTGTTGTTGTTGTTGTTGCCATCGCGCTGTAAAGTAAATCAATAAATAAATTGTCACATGCAAAATTCATGAGACAATTCACAGTACAACAACAACAACAACAACAACAAAAACAACAACAACAAACAGCAAATGTATCAATAACCCAGCGAACAACCGCAGCAAATTATTGACATTTTGAACGCAATTGAACTCTTGCCGCATAAATTAAGTAAGAAATGTTGGCAAAAAAAACAAAAACAAAAACAAAAACAAAACAAACATAATAATAAAAAAAAATATAGGTGCGAAGAAGAAGAGTTTTCAATATACTCGCATTCAATTGAATTAAATGTAGCTGCTTAATTGATAAATAATTATTACTGTTATTACATTAAACGACTTGACCCACACCACGAACCACGAACCACCAACCACGCACGACCAACCACCCAGCAGCACACAGCACTATTTTCAGAATTTTTTTTCTTTTATTTTTTATTTATTAATATTATATTTCACTTTCATTCTTTTGCAATTTACGCTGACTTTAAAGAAACAATTTTCGAGTGTCAGCTGTGCCTGACCCTAGAGATACCCTGTAATCATATGACTGTGGATAATATAATATAATATAATATAATATAATATAATATAATATAATATAATATAATATAATATAATATAATATAATATAATATAATATAATATAATATAATATAATATAATATAATATAATATAATATAATATAATATAATATAATTTTCTTTACTGATATTTGGAGTTATTTAAAATATTCTTATTCATGATACTTATTCATGTTATCTCAGTTATTTAAGTTAATACTTAAATATATATATTGAACTATATTATATTATATTATATAAACTTATATTATTATATTATCATATAAACTTTTCAAAAATACTTTTTATTGTCTGTGATGGCTCTCAGAATTTGTTTGCCAAACACTTGGAACAGATCTCAGTCATTTTAATCTCGTGCTTTTATGGTTTCTAAGAACAATTCCCTTGATCAGGGAATACATATACTTTGATGTGGTATGCCACGTCTCCTTCTGCCTGTCAACCATTTACAAGACAACTTTTTGAGCCTATTTAAGCATACAATAAATATGCATTAAAATATTAAATTAAAAAAAAAAAAAAAATCGTTGCACATATCTGATTAAAGATGCATAAATCTAGAATTTCTACACTTCAATTTCTATATTTGTTTAATGCGCTGCAACAAATTAAAGAGAAAAAAAAAACAAATTAAAGTAAAAAAATAAATAAAATAAAATAAAATAAAATTTAATTAAAAAAAAAGAAAAAAAAAAAACAATTAAATCTCTAATATTTAATCTCTAACATCTAATATTTCCATATTGAAAGTACTACATAGATAGATGCTCGAAATAAACCTAGGCAAAATGTAAACTAGAGCTGAAATGCTTGTAAACCTTTATTATAAGAAAATATGTAGATTGTACATATATGTATGTATGTATATATATTTATTGCCATTTGCATCTTACATACACGTAATATTAATATCAATTTCCAAAATCAAAATATTTATCTAAACACTTCTTTTCGTTCTAAGACCTTAAAAAGAAACTGCAGAAATATGTATGAAATAAATCTAAATGAATGTGTTTCTGATTCCCATGTATATTACATTATATATAACTAACTAAATATTATTCTGATGTCTAGATTCTGTGCAGCAGTTGCCTAGCCAACTCCTGATCACATGCGTGGCTAGAGCGTTGCCATACCTGCATATTCTTTTGGCCAGGTGGCAGCAGCGATCAATAAAGAACTCAGTTAATCAGGCATTCAGCATTTTATAAAATTAAAAACCATTTCGCTTTATTTAATTATTTATAACTTCTGGTTATATGTCAATTTGATAATTTCTATAAATCTGGCTAAAAAATAACATTTTTGCAACAGATCTGGCAGCTCTTCATGAATTGAATTGGATTTTGCTTAGATTAACGCACTTGGACTTATTCACATATGCAGATGTTATGTTCCTTTTACATATGTATGAACTACATACATATACCTTATGTTAATATGTACTTGCGGATGCTGACATGCGTCATGATACCCTGTAGAAGATAGGCAAAGAAACTTAACTGGTCAAATATGAGACAGTTCGCTTTGAATAAGAGTTCTAGTTGGAATATGTTTAATGCAAGTCCAATTGGATTTTTTAAAAAATTGATTGATAATGCAAAAAATCGATAAGAATTGAAGTTTTTAATTGTTTAAGAGATAAATCATAATCGTAAAGGAATTCCATGATAAAGGGTAACTGTTAGTCGAGTAAACTTTCAATTTGCTGCTCTACTCAGGGGCAAGTGCCAGCGGCTGCAACAGGGGCAAGTGCGTCAACGGCGATCTGTGTGGCTGTGTGTTATATTAATATTATTCATTCTGTCTGTGGTGCACACATTCTGTATTCCGAGTATTCACTGTACGTCGGACACATGGTCAGTTATCTGGCCGCGCGGCTATCGCTTCCGGGTGCGCGGCATTCGACTCTCGCCATGGCAGCCGCAGTGAGACAGTGAGCCGGTGGCAACTGGAGGCCACCTTGGCCGCATGTCTGGCATTAAGTGGGGGAGGCGATTAGTAGGGCTTTTTTTTTTAGGGGGATGGGGGGTTGGCTGGGCGGGCATTAGGCATGCAGCCCTGGTAAATGCAATTAAATGCAAATTGAGCAGAGCGCAGAGCGGTTGGATAACCCCGTTACCTTACCGCTTCGATTTCGACAGCTCAGCGAACTCGAGAGCTCGAGAGCTCGAGAGCTTGAAGCCCGAAGCGCGCCACTTAAAATTCATTGTGAGTATCCAATATTATTTCGTATGTTTTTTTTTTTTTTCGGTATATGCTGTTGTTGTTGTTGTAGTTGATTTTATTTTAATTAAAATTATGTCAACGCAATTGAAATGTTATTGAACCAATTTAATAGCGCCGAGAGTTCATTAATTTGGATTTTGTAATTTTTATGCCGATGCACAGCAGCAGCAGCAGCGGCAGCAGCAGCAGCAGCAACTGTTGCTGTCGATTGGCAATATTTATGCATGGCGAGCGAACATTTCGGCGCACTCGCGTAATTTATGACAATTGTGATAAAGAAAAGCTCGGCCTGAAAATGCATTTGCAGCAAAAAAAAAAAAAAAAAAAGAAGAGAAAACAGCAAAAAAAAAAAAATACACACAGCGAGTAAACAATTGTGTTTAATCAACTAAAACAGCAGTGCGAAAAGCGAAAATGAAAAACAAAATATTTATAGTAAAATAAATTTCAATCAGAAGGGAAGCCCGACCATTCACAATCAGGCAGTGCTGCCCCTCTACCCACTAACCCTCTACCCTGGCATTTCAATATTTATCAGCACGAAAACAGCAAATTAACAAAAATCAAAAAAATATTCATCAATATTTATGTTTATTCCGTATATTCATATATTACGATACTCACCCCAGCAGCAGGCGACATAAATGTCAAATGACAACAGGAATACCAAATGCAGCACCAACACTTTTTTTTTTTGTTTTTTTGTTTTTTTGTGCTGACAATCCTTGCGCAGGATATGTGACTGTGTGTCAGTATCGCCCTTCCTCTCACTATATATCTCTCTGTCTCTCACACGCTGCCTTTAGCTAAGGGATTGCTGCAAAGAGAGTGGGGAAAAGCAGTTGAAGAGTCAGCATATGAAACATGAAATTAATAAACTTTAAATAAATTTTATGCAATTTGTAATCAATTTAAAAACTTTTAAAGCTGTAAACTTGATTTTGAATTTAATTATGCTGAGTTATAGTAAATATTTTATTAAAATATGATAAAAACTTCTATAACGTTAAGAAATTCTTATGATGAAACTACTTTAAATCTGTAAGCTCAAGTTTTTATCATATTTTAATAAAATATTTAATATGATACTTATAGTTGATTTTTATATTATTTATAATTTTATATGATATTTAAAGTTTTTTTTTTTAATGAGCTTTTGCCTGCTTCATATTGAAAATTGTTCAAAGAAATTTTCATAAACATTTCTTTGCGTTTTATATGATATTTGAAGTTTTATGTTTTTTTTTTTTTGTTACAATTTTAATGAGCTTTTGCCTTCTTCATACTGCAAGTTTTTAAAAGAAGCGTAGACACTTCTTTGCGTTATATGTGATATTTAAAGATTTTTTTTAAAGAATTGTTAATGAGCTTTTGCTTTCTTCATATTGAAAGTTGTTCTAAGAAGCTTTAGACACAACTTAAACATGGTTTCATTCACAATTTCAGTATTTCTATATCAGTTTTATTTTTAATATAACAAATTTGTAAATGCGCAAATGTTTTGCGTCGAGAGGAAGTACGAATGTGGGTGTTGGGCCTAATCAGATACAAATATATATATATATATGTATATATAACCCATTTTGAAGACCTTGAGTATAATTCCAGTCAGAGCTTTTGTGTGCGCTTACATAAAATTTGACACAACAACCAAATCGAGTGATAATTAAAGTTGTTTATATAGAAGTATATAAATTTATATAGAAGTATATAAGTATGAATATATATATATATAAATATATATCCCCGTTTATCAGTGGATGAGTTTCTCTGGAATATTGTGGAAGCTGTGCTCAAGTTGAATAGCTTTAAGAGCTATGGCTCGCTTTCCATTTGCCATTTCCTGGCAAATTTTTGTTTTTGTTATTTATTTTTTTTGGTTTTCTTTTTTTTTCCTGGTTCCTTTCGATTTTCTCGTGCAGCGGCATTCGTTGTAACAAATCCAGTTATTTGTTGAATTTGACAGTTTAATTCTACGCATCGATGAGCGTTCGCCTGAATCGATGCCAGCCAAAGCGAAAGAGCCAAAAACAAGTTAAAAAAAAAAAACAACAATAACAAAAAAACAGACGCCATATGCCCCAGTCGAACCGAGCCGATTCAAGCCGACCCTAAACATGCCACGCCCCCACGCACGCAACGCTTTGTGTGTCTATTTCAATCTTTATTTTGGCTGCCGTTGATTTGAAATCAAACAGGTTTCTGCCATTTCAACTTGACATTCAATTTGTCGGCCCGCCACCAAGGATCACTCACAGTGCCTCCCATACACTGCGCCCAATTGCAATCAAATTCTGTTTATCTCCAAGAGTAGAAAAAACACAAAAACAAAAGTAAAAACAAAAGTAAAAAGTAAAAAGTAAGTAAGTCAGCAACAAATAGCCAAGTCAAAAGCATGCCAAGCCATAAAAGTAAAATTTGCATTCAGCTGAGAAATTTCTATGAGTGGACACCAGATTTTCGAGTTACCCATGGGCAAGGGTTGGCGCTGTGGGCCAACGTGGTGAAAACTTGTACCAAAAAAAAAAAAAAACAAAAAAAAAAAAACAGGCAAGAGCTATAAAAAAAAAAAAACAAAACAAAAAACAGCAAAGCGCAAATCAAGAAAGATAATAAAAATTGAACAATAAAAGAAGCGAGCAAAAACAACAGCAAGCAACAGTAAAGCAAAGACAACAAAAAAAAAAGTGAAAAAAAGCAACAACAACAACAACAATAATAACAGTAACGGACGGCGTCAAGTGCCAAAAACACGTTTAAATGTCAAAAATGTAACTCCCCAGACGACAACAACAACAACAACAACAACAACAACTGCAACAGCTGCAGTCGCCGCGGCGCCGATAAAGCAACAAAAATCAAATTAGCGCCAAGCAATGTCGCCGCAGTCGACGCCTACGCCGCAGTCGACGCACACGTTGACAGCGCAGCTTCGTTGCCTTTTAGACTTTTGCAATCATCTTTCAGTTTCGTTGGCTTCTTATTAATTTTTTTTTTCTTTCTGCAAATTGTTGTTGCTGTTGTCTTCGTTACTTTTTTTATTGCTGTTCATAATTTGCGCTTATGCAAAGACAAAAGCAAAAAAAAAAAACAAAAAGACAGCTAAAAAATTAAATGCAAAAATAAATAAAATACTTTTAAATTAAACGCAAATTTTGGACTTGTTTTCTTCTGGCAATAAAAAGATGATGAAGAAGAGTGTGAGAGAGAGAGAGAGCGAAAAAAACAAAAAAAAACAAAACTGCGACAGCAAAAATAAATGATTATAATATCATTATTGCAAAGTGCGTTAAAATTTATGAGCAATGAAAACTTTTCTCTGCTGCCTCAGCTCCAGAAGGGTTATCCAAGCGAACAGCGCTAAAGAAGTCTGAGTTGCAGTTCATAAAACAAGTCCATATCAAAGCAGAGAAGTTACGGTACTTTACCCAAATCCAAGGGGAATACTTCGTCTTCTTTTTTGTTTTTTTTTTTTTGTGTTGTCTTTTCTAAAGATTTTGAAAACGAAGTGAATAAGTTTGTTTAGAAGAATTTTCAAACAGAGAATTTGTCATTAACTCTCTCTCTCTCTCTCTCTCTCTCTCTCTCTCTTGCTCTCGCTCTCTTTCTCTAATAAATTCATTGATCGTCTCTTTTGATACTTTTTTTTTATTTACTATTTATTTAAATATCCACTTATATCTCATTAGAGTTAATGAATAAATCACTTACAACGCAGCTTTAGCTTCCACAATCGCCCTTGGAATTATTTACAACAATCGATAAATTGATTCGATAACTTAATCTTGGGTGCTCCAACACATATTGTGCAGAATCGTAGAGATAATGAAACGAATTTCAATGCAATCATAATTGCCAACTGAAATATGAATGTCGTCTGCGAGTGGTTTGAGTGGTGCGAGTCATTTGTAAGCTATTCATGGAACCAGCTGTCGGAGCTGCTGTTGCTGCTGCTGCTGCAGCAGAAACTTGAATGCCTGAGGCTTGAACTCTGCGTCTGTCGATTGCAACAGATCCGAAAGTGATTGCATGGCCAAGACATGATTAAAGCTTAATTAATTGCAACTGACAATGACAAGGAGAAGTCCGCTTAGCTCAGTTTGCCCCCTCCCGCCGCTTTGCGACCCTATCACGGCTTCAGTTCAAGTCAGGGACAGCCGAAAGCCGAATAGTTGTCCGGGGGTGCTCAAAGGGGGTCAAAGAGGCCATTCGTCGATTTTTGATGTAACCATTAAATATTATCTACAGAAAAATTGACTTAAAGATATAGCTTTAAATGCGGCTTTAAAGCCAAGTCTGCATTGGTATATATTTGGAGCTCAAGTCAAGTTGCGTCAAAAAATAGCTAAAATATATAAATATAACACTTATATTTATATTTAAAAAATGTATAGCTAAAACTAAACCAACTAGTATCTAGCTAGAGCTATAGCACGAGCTAAAAAGAAATGGCTAAATAGCTGAAAGTTGTAACAAACTTAAATAAACTTTTCAGCTAATCAGTTCTAGCTGAGAAATATTTCATTCAAACCTATATTTAGCAGTAATAGCATCTATATAGCCATAAAATATTTAGCTAAAATTAATGAATATCTTCAGCTAAAACATTTTAGCTCTAGCCAATCTACTAACTGAGATTGACTATATATAAAATAGCTATTTAATAGCTAGAGTTGTAGAACGCGCTAAAGCTGCAAAAAAATGGCTAAATAGCTCAAATTTGTGAGCAACTTCAATCAATTTTTAAGCTATTCAGTTCTAGCTTAATGTTTATGAGAAATTTTTCATTCATATTTATATATATAGCATTAACATCATAAAATAGCTATAAAATATTTAGCTAATATTATGAATATCTTTCATTCATATTCATAAATATATATATATTCATTTTAGCTATAAAATATTTAGCTAAAATTAATGAATATCTTCAGCTAAAACATTTTAGCTCTAGCCAATCTACTAACTGAGATTGCCTATATATAGAATAGCCATTTAATAGCTAAATCTTTAACTAAGCAGCTACTACTTTAACTAAAATTTAAGCTACTTAACTATAGCCCAGCTATATTTACGGCTGTTTAGCTTCAACTATAATTACTGCTATATATGTTGGCTTTATAACTTTAGCTTTAACTATAGCTATGGCTATAGCTATAGCCATAGCTGTCGCTGTGTAAGCGCGCTCGGTTGCGCAGTTGTTGTAATCTATGTGACAGCATGACATACAGCCTGCCCCTAGCACAGCCCCCCCCCCTCTCCGCCCCCACAGCGCCTACTGCCCCTGGGGAGGAGCTGACGATCAGTTCGATGGAGGTCAATGTTCGCTCGATGTTTCCATTATTTTTTCGTATTTGTTTTTGTTTTTGTTTTGTTTTTGCGACTTTAAATGTGGTTTTGTTTTTGATTTCGATTAGACAAAGTTGGCATACGATTGCGGTCTCTCTCTCTCTCTCTCTCTTTTAGTCTCTGTCTGTGTTTGTATCTCGCTCTCACTCTCTCTCTCTCTCTCTGTCTCTGTCTCTGTCTCTGTGCCTTTCTTAAAGTCATTAAACTTTCTATGGCTGTGCTTATCACAATTGTTGTTGCTGTTGGTGCTACTGTTGCTGCCGTGTGTCTTCATCGCAGCAACATGTTGCAGCTGTGGCTGCTGCGGCTGCTGCTAACAGGCCCGCTCATTAGTTCAATGATTTTGAATGTGGAGCAACAACAATGCCACATATACATATATATATATATATATATATTGCTGCTGTGGCCGGCATTGATTTATCTGCCATCTCACGTTCCAATGCACGACAACAACAGCAGCAACGACAACTCCAGCAATAGCAATAGCAATAGCAATGGCAATAGCAATTCCAGCAACAACAATTGAGAAGGGCCGCTTGGTCGTGATCGGCGGATAGCTTTGGTCCGATCCATGGCCCACCCATGACTCGCATTGTTCAGTCAGCAACATCGTCTTCGTCATAGTCATCGTCATTCGTGCTCGTTCTCGTCCTCGTCCTCGTCCTCGTCCACGTCTTCGTTCTCGTCCTCATGCACATCAACGTCATCATCGCCTAATGCATTGCATTGCATTTTCAATTGAATTGCTTGAACCACAAAATCATTGACAGCACACAACGTTAACAACTGCCAACAATGCGGCTACTGTTGTTCTTATTAGTTGTTGCTGTTGCTGCTGTTGCTGCTGTTGCTGCCGAAGGCATCAGCAACATGTCAGCGGCGGTCACACGGCCAATCGCCCATTCAGCAAAGAGGGCGCCATCAGTTCATGGGAAAACTTCTGCAAAAGATGCCACACAGCCAGCAGCAGTAACAAGAACAACAACAACAGCAACAGCAACAACAGCAACAACAACAGCAACAGCTGCTGCAGCTGCAGCTGCAGCTTGCTTGGCCCCGCTGCAATTGCTGGCATTGGTGTGGGCGCTGGCTGCTAAAGCATAAAGCAGAGGGCTGGCTGTGATAGCGGAGGCAATAGCTGTTGCTGTTGCTGTTGCTGTTGCTGTTGCTGTTGGTGTTGCTGGCAATTGGCATGCTTGCATTTCGCTGTCGCAACAAATTTTAATACATTTCTCACATAATTCGACTCTTGGCCCCGCACAACAAGAATACAATGCGGCAGCAATTATTGCTGCTGCTGCTGCTGTTGCTACTATTGTTGCAATTGTTGTTGCTGTCGTTGTCAGTGATTCCGCTCCGCATAGCCCTGGGTGCAAACAAACATGTGATCATACGTTTAAGCGCACTTCAAATTAAGTTGAACACACAAATCCGCAATGGAAAGCAAAAAAGCTTTTCGCTTTTATTTTAGTTAGTTTACATAAAAAGCAAAAGCGAGTTTTTCACGTTAATCAGATAATAGAATTATGTTGTTTGTTGCTGTTGCTGCTGTTGCTGTGCAGTCATAACTTGAAAGATGAATAATAAACAAGGCTAATAAAACATCACAATATGATAACAATATATATATATATATATATATATATATATATATATATAAATACACACACACACACACATATATATATATATATATATATATATTTATATATGTATATGCATTTGAGGGCCAAAAACTCAAAACGAGAATTGTCAAGCAAAACAACGCCGGCTACCGCAAACAGCTGTAACGGATGCCAACGTCGTTGTTGTTGGCCTCATTCCCTATTTGGCACCTCGGCTTACCTCGGCATCAACATGCGCCAGCTACCCCAGGGGTCGTGGGTGTTGTTGCTGATGCTGCTGCTGCCACCAGCAACATCAACAACAACAACAAGAAGAAGAAGAAGAGCGACAAACGTGGCGGGCAAAAACACGCGTTTCCATTTTGCGCATACCAAAAACTGCAATGCACAATAAGAGTGATCCCTAACGAGCCCTGGCCCAAACCAAAGGCTGCCTCCTCTTGCTCACAAAACCCACTCATCCCCCTCTCTCCCTCTCCCTCTCTCTCTCTCACACTCAGCTGCATTCACATTCACAAGCCACAACATACGCTCTGCTCTGCTTTGTTCTCCTGCCATGCAGTTTCCATCACGTTAGCATTGTAAAAACATATGCTTTCACACTTGACACACACACACACAAACACAACACACATACAAGCTCCACACACACACACACACACACACAGTCAGACAAACAGGTGCAGGGAACGCATTGCTGTCCAGCTAACAAAATTGTCAAATTTGTTTTGCTTGAATATTCCAGAACTGCAGAATAGAATGCGGAAGTACATACATATACACACATGTATATACATACATACAATACATATATACATACATATATGCTACGATATTAAGCATGAAATGTTCAAGAACATTGGAGTATATACATATTTATTTAATTAATACTTATTTAATTTAATACAGTTTTTTTTTAAAGAATATTATTTGATTAAAAGCTAAGCATTAACAATGTTAAAAATACGGAACTTTTGCATTTTAAATAAATAATATTAATGTAGAACTAATATAGATTTGGTATACAGTTTCTCTGATTCTCATTCTCCATATATTTATCTCTCTCTCTTTCTCTCTCGTGTACACATATTTACTCTGTCTCTCTCTCTCCCTCTCTCTCACTCTCCCTCTCTCTCTCTTTCGTCTGCATCTCTCTTTTCCTCTTTTTTTTCGCATATTATGTCTCTGTTCCCCTGTCTTTTATTCGTTCTCCTTTTCTCTCTCACTCTTTGTCTCTTTCTCTCTCTCTCTTTCTCTCTCTCTCTCTCTCTCGGTATTTCACTGTTCGTTTTTCTTTCTGCCTCTCACTGCCTCTGTGTTTCTTTCTATCTCTCTAACATACCCTCTCCTTGTCACTAACTCTAACTCTCCCTCTCTCTCTCTCTCTCTCTCTCTCCCCCCCCCCCTCTCCCCCTCTCTCTCTCTAGCTCTTTCTCTCACCCTGCCTTTGTTTGATCACATGCCTTCAGTTACTTTGTTGTTTTCCACCTGAAAGTCTCGGTCTCTTTGTTGCCTCAGCTATTTTCTATATCAAGAATATTTTTATTTTATTTTTTTTTTTATAAAAATCTCTTTTCAGTAAAATATAATTAATTAATAATTTATTCATGTATATAATATAAAGCTTATTCTCTCAGTTTATTCTTCTCTTCTTCTGCCAGCTCTAGTTGAGTTCGCTAGATACAAAAGCTTGTCGCCTGGCTGTGCTTGTTTATGCATGTTGCTTGTGTGTGTGTGTGTGTGTGTGTGTGTAGATCCTGACCGGCCAATCCTGGCCAGTCGCCGGTTGCCTTCCTGCTATTCTGGCCTCCACTTGTCGCACTTTACATGCATGAAAATTAAGTGCTTGTCACATTTGCGGTTGACAACGTTTAATTTTCAGTTTATTTTTATGCTTTCCCAAATAACATGCCAAGCAATACCCCCACAGACACAACTATATATATGTATGTATATATATATATATATATGCAGCTCGATGGGCGCTGGGCGTGAGCGTTCGCGCCTGTGTGTGTGTGTTGGGGGAGGCGTGGCTGGTCGCACATGCAAATGCGGCTGACACAAACAAGAAACAAGTAAACAGCAAAGCAGAAACACGAAAAAAGCAACAGCAGCAACAAAAATTTAAAATAATTAAATCATTTACCAAAAACAGCAACAGAGGCGAAAACAACAACAACAGCAACAATAGCAGCAGCAGCAGCAGCAGCAGCAGCAGCAGCAGCAGCAGAGGCAGCAGCGGCAGCAAGAACAGCAGCAGCAGCGGCAACAGCAGTAAAAATAGAAATGAAAACGGAATATAAAATGTGTAATAAAGTGTAATAAAAGAAGAAGAAAGAAAGAAACAACAATTGTAAGCGGAAGTAGCAGCGACGCATTCAGCTGTGACGTCGACTGAGCTTTGGCTTATATCAGAAACAGCAGCAACAACAGCAGCAGCAGCAACAACAGCAGCAGCAGCAACAGCAGCGGTGATAGCAGCAGCAACAACAACAACAACAACAGCAGCAGCAGCGGCGAGAACAGCAAAGGCAGCGACAGCGGCAACAACACCGACAGCAGCAGCAGCAGCAGCAACGGAAGAAGGTCTGCTGCGCTGCCGCCCCTGCCCGCCCTCGTTGGCGGCGACTACGAAGACGTGGAGGCATCATAAAGAAAGACAAACGACGACTGTCGGCCATGGAGTGTAATGTAAATTACGAGCAAAGCCAAATGAAAACAATAAAAAAAAAAAAAGTCGCATTGTAATAGCCGTTGCTGCTGCTGCTGCTGTTGCTGTTGCTGTTGCTGCCGTTGCACTATAGGCATCAAATGAGGCAGTCAACCGCTGCACCTGTGGGCCAATTGTGGCAGCCAGTGCTCAGCTAGCTGCGTCGATCGTTGGCGATTAGGCGGCCGCTGCCCCAAACTGTTTACTGCTTCCGCTTGCTGCCGGCAACAGCAACAGCAGCAACAACAGCAGCAGCAACAACGGCAACAACAATGACCACAAAAGCGTAACATGCGCTGCCGCAATCAAATCAAGCCACCCCGCCTTCTACTCTTATCCCCTTCCCTTCTTCGCCACCCCACCCCTTTGGCAATTACCATTCCTGCTGCGACTGTTGCTGCATTCCCTCTGCCCCTCGCGACGTTCGTCGACACTTTGACGCTTCGCTGGGTTTAGGCGGGCAACGCCGATGACTCAGTGCGGCGGCACAAGCCGGCCGCGAGTCACCCTGTGACGGCATTTCATGCTTAAATAACTGACCGCCGCGAAGGGAAGCAGACGAAGAAGAAGAAGCAGAAGAGAGCAGAGCGACAGCAACACTTGCAACGCTACGCTGCACATGGCTAGCGCAGCTTGGGGACAGCTGGAGCCCGCTTACGGGGATTCTAAGCAGCGACCACTTGCGTTTTGGCATTTCAATTTAGCCAACACACACACACACACACACACACACACACACACACACACACACACATAGAAACAAAATGCGGTTCAGGTGGCACGGAAAGGTCAAGTGTGTTATCCAATTTGGATTTGAACTTTATATAAACAGTTAGGGTAACTGTTTGTGGGCTAGAAGTGGCTAAAAATATTAATAGATGCGATTTATACATAAATAATTGTGCATAAAATAAAAATATAATTGTATATACATATATATACATATATTATAATATATCTATTGTTATTATTGTGCTACTATGAAATCATCATTAATAAAAAGATTTTATCGATTCATCTGTGCATTGCCATGGAAAAAGCTAACTATAGTTGATATAGTCACTGAATTGGAGACAGATAAATATAAACATGCTTATGTATGTAGGTAATGCATCAATTTTATAATATTGATAATACTTGCACTTATTTCAAAATTGAATTTAAAGGAAATTTAAATTTAAAGGAAAAACTAAATAAAAAAATATTTATAATATTTATAATATTTATAATAATTTATAAATAATATATTTTTAGTATTTATAATTTTTATAATATTTATTAATATTCACATTTATATGAAAATTCAAGCAAAATAGAAAATTTATAGCAAAAAATTTAAATAAAATAATATTTATAATATTTAAATTATTTACATTTATTTAAAAATTCAAGTAAAATGTTAAATTTAAAAGAAAAACAGTAATTAAAAAATTTATAATAATATAAATTTATAAATTTATAATAATTGCAATATTTATAATATTTGCATTTATTTAAAAATTCAAGTATAATATTAAATTTAAAGGAAAAAAACTAAAAAACAAATTTATAATATTTTAAATTTATACATTTATAATATTTACACTAATTTAAATATCCAAGTAAAATATTAAATTTCAATAAAAAAAGTAAATATTTTATATTATTTATATTATTTATATTTATATTATTTATATTATTTATATTATTTGCAATATTTACTTAACAATATTTTCTTTTTGCATATTCACTTAGAATTAAAATTCTGTAAATTCAATCCATTTCAAACTAGAATTTTCCATCAACTTTAATAGCAATTAATTAAGTTATTTATTTTATTTTTTTTATTACTTTTTTTCCGGACACATGATCCGCTTGACCTCAGCTGCGCTCGTTAACAATGAAATCAAACAGAGAGCAGCAAAATTTTCGCTGTTCTTTACGCGCTCTGCTGATATTTTTGCTGTAACCGAATATTACAGAATTTGTGCAGCTGGGCAGCGCATTAGCTGAATTGCAGCTGGTTGCTTGTTTGCTTGATAAGTGAAGCGAAATCAAAAGCTAAAAACCGAAACTCTTGCCGATTGACGGTAATACAAAACGGAAGCTGAGGTCACTTTGCAGCGGTCCCAAAGGCACGTACTTTGCATTCTTTGCGACCCTAATTCACTCGAAATTGCAATTTCGTTTTCGCCTGCGAGCACCTTTTGCATACATACAAACATACATACATACATATAAACAATACCATAATTTCAGCGGGCAAGGTACGACTGGGTCACGGCAACCGAGTCCGACTGGGCAATGCAGCAGGAGTCGGCAGAGGCTAGGCAATTGAGAGAGTCTCACGAAAATGAGTTCGTGTTTCGTTGCTAATTTATTTTCACACCAAATGGGAGAGAATATGCCTGCCTGTATGTATATATATATATATATATATGTGTGTGTGTGTGTGTGTGTGTGTGTGTAGAGTACTTAATTTGATTTGCGTGCCGTTTGTAACACTTTCTAATGCCTAAACATAAAGTTTTTTTTTTTTTTTTTTGGGTGGAAAAACATTTTAACTCTGCTTTTGTGAAACGGATGTCAACAATTTTTGGTCATTTCCCAGGGCTTGAGAGGGGGCTGAGAGTCGAATGCCGAATGCCGAATGCCAAATGTTAAATTTCATTAGATACTTGCTTCACTGGGAACATGAGGGCTGTCTAGCTGTCTAAATGTCTAGCGGAAATGATCGGTTTACCACACACACACACACACACACACACACACACACACACACACACACACACACACACACACACACACACACACACATATGCATAAATACCCATGGGATAGCCACGATTCGAGCACTCTGAACTGATAACACCAATGACATCATCATCATCATCATCATCATCATCATCATCATCATCATCGTCATCATCATCATCGTAATCATTAGCTATATAAATATTAGCATTTGTTGTTTTGCGAAATGTTCAGTTTGTTGCGACTTTTGTTCTGATAAGGCCCAAGCGAAGGTCAAGCGGTTCAATGGGCCGTGAAAACTCTTCATCTTTCGATTTAGGTTAACATAATTGCTGGACTGGGATTACGTGACTTGGAATTATGGAAGCAAAAGCAAAGCAAAGCAAAACACAAGTCAAGTAGAAGGCGAGTGAGAGAGAGAGAGAGAGAGAGAGAAAGAGCAAGAGCTAGGGCTAGATTTACTAAAGATTTTAATGAACTGTGATTAAAGAAAACTTAATTTATATACACTTTATGATATAATTATTAAAAATGGCATTAAATACCCGAGTGTTAAAAAAAAATGATAAGTAAATTCTTACAAATTCACACTGAAAAAAAACCTTTTTTTCATGCTGCATGCATGTCTCAGATAAATCTGAAGAGAATAACAATTCTAGGAACTCAAGCTACAAATTCACTTAATACTAAATAATAATTGAGTAAGCTCTATAAAAAAAAACCCAATTAATATTAATATCTATAAAGCAACAATTGACAAACTAAGAACAGTTAAGTTATTTGAAAAACAAGAAGTAAAAGAAAAAAAACACGTTGATGATCGAGCATGAAGATTGATCACAGCTAAAAACCAGTTGAAATATTTGAAAATATTTATTTATGCATAAAAAATAAATTTAAAAAAAAAAAAAAAAAACACTGAAAGACAAAAGAGATTTAAGTAATCGCACTCTCTTTGCATTGCAAAATCTCCAATCGACTTGGGATTTTATTGTGATCGTCAAGCGAAAACCGGCCGCAGCTGCCGCTGCCGCTGGACCGGCAGCAATCACATCCGCGAGCGCATCCGCGGCGCCGTTTGCAGCGCGCCTGCAATTAGCGTAAAGGTCAAAGGCCACAGATGCTGGGCCTGGCCCAGGGATAACGACAAGGATCTGTCGGATGCGGATGCGGCGCAGCTAAGCAAATTACAAGCGCACACATAATTCGACATGCCTTCCTCTCTCTCTCTCTCTCTCTCTCTCTCTCTCTCTCTCACTTTAGCGCTGAGCTACAGTTAACGGCGAAATTTAATTGAATTTGCATTTAAAACATGTTTTCAATTTACACAGCACACAAAAAGCCAAAAAAAAAAAAAGGAAAAATCAATAATATTTATAATAAAGACAAATAAAATATTTATATAAACAAAAAGAAATGGCAAAGATATAACCACAACTTACCTTTAACTGCTTTATATCTCAGGCCCAACAACAAGAAGAAGAAGATGTAGAAAACGGCAGTGAAGAAGAGCGCAAAGACAACCAACAACTGTTGCGCATGCGTTGTTGTTGCTGCTGTTGATTGTAGTTGCTGTTGCTGTTGCTGCTGCTGCTGCTGCTATTTGTGTGTGTTTTTTTGTTTTTTTTTTTTATCTTGTTGTTCGCTGATTTGGCGCGTTGTATTTGGTTTTTTGGGTTAATACAAAATTATTGTAAAATAAATTAGCAAACGCATAAATATTAAACACGAACAGGTGCGATTTTTTTTTTATTTTCTTTCTCCTTTATGTTATTTTATTTGATTTGATTTAAATTTTGGTTGTTGTTGAAGCATTTATTTCACGTTGTTGTTGCTCTTAGAACCATGCTCCAAATATTTGTTATCGTTGTGGGTTCTGCTTTTGTTGTTGTTGTTGTTGTTTTATTTTTATCTAAATTTTGTTTAATTGCTTAAAGTTTTCTTGTCGCTTGTTGCCTTTCATTTTTTCTTAGTCGCTCTCGCTCTTGTTGCTAGCATTATGACAACTGTTTGTTACTGTTGCTGTTGTTGTTGTTGTTGTTGTTGTTGTAGTGCAAGCGCCTCACATGGCAGCACACGCACACACACATACAATACGCACATAGACACACGCACACAGACGCATAGATAAATCCGCGTTCACAAAGAAAAAGATTTTGCACACAAGAAAAATAAATAAATAAAAATAAAATAAAATAATATAAAAGTCAATTTATTGTCACAATTTTACACGGCAGCAACAAGAAGAAAAAAAAAGTTATTTATATGGAAATAAATTGATATTGTAGTGTGTATTAAACGAAGCAGAAAACGCACGCACAGTGGATACAAAACATAACTGTAAAAATTGTAAAATATTAAAAAAAAAAAATTGTAATATTTAATATACGAATATTGACAAAATTGTAAAGTAATATATGTACATCTATATATATATTTATATATGTATGTATGCACTTTGTTGTGACAAAATGTAAAAGATTATAATTTCAACATGCATAAATACATATATGTATATAAATATATTATATATTATATATATAAGATTATAAATTATCGGCGCCTGTTGCTGTTGTAACAATAGCCAACAGCAACAACAAAATGTCGCGTGTGTTTCACAATACATAAATAAGTCAATTTACATGTACACACACACACACACACACACAGCTCTGTATGTGTGTGTGTGTCTCTGTATATGAATATTAAGCTTTATTTTATTTTTTTTTTCATTTTTTTTGTTGTGCATTTTATTTTATTTCACTCGCTTTTTGTTTCCTTTCACAGATATGCATGGTTTTTTGTTGTTGTTATTTTTTTTTTTTTTCATCTTGTTTTTGTTTTGTTTTGATTTGGTTTGTTATTGTTGCTTTTGTCATTTGGTTACACAGTCGAAAAATTCAAATAGGAATCGGGTCAAACTAAAACCAAAAGCGAAACACATACCAAAGAGAAATGCACACGAAGAAACGTTTTTCTACACATATATAAATATATAATTTTTTTTTTTTAAATGCGACACATTTTTTTTTTTTTTTTTTTTTTTTGTTTTTGGCGCGCACGAACTAAAAAAAAAATTATTTATAAACAATAAAAAATGCAAGTTAAAACTTAAAAAATTTAATATTTATTTTGCACGTTTCATGCGATTGCACATACATAAGTAACTGTGTTAGCATTAGTCAAGTGCTCGTACATCCCGTTAGAGTGTGTGCTTATATTTTGGTATGTTTTCAACGAGAAGAAACAAAAAACTAAAAAAAAAAACTAAAAAACGGAACACCACAGAAATAGAAATAGCAATCGAAAATAGAAATTAGATAAAACAAAAACCAAAAAAAAAAAGAAAAAACAAGTTCGAACTGTTTTGGTTGCTCTTTACGGCACTTGTCACTGTTCATTTCATTTAAGAGTTTCTGATTGCTGATCAGCGGCGTTGGGTGTGGAGGGGAGTTGGAGGGGTCAGAATATGGGTAGAGGCAGATGAGCCCCGTTTAACGATCCCGAGCTGACGTTTAGACAGAGCTCAGCTACACACGCACCGTTACCGTTCACGTTCACAGTTGTTTATGGAATGAGGCTTGGAAATGTGTGTGCGGGCGTCGTGGCTCCGAGCCAGCCACAGCAGCAGCAGCAGCAACAGCAGCAGCAACAGCGGCAGCAACAGCAGCAGAAGCAGACGCTGCGCCGACAGCGAGAACGGTAGAGCGAGGGAGAGCGAACGCAGAAGAGCGTCAAACGATCGTGCGGCTACGAGTTGACTTGCTGTTCATCTGAATAGAGCGCGAGAGAGTGAAAGAGAGAATGAGCGAATGGCAGAGAGAGAGAGAGAGTGCGGGCAGGAGAGCCAGATGACAAAGAGAGCGCAACGACTTTGACTGGGCGACTAAATCGTACTAGTGTCAGCGGCAATATATCTGTATGTAGCTGCAGTTGTGATTGTTACTGTTGTTGTTGGTATTATTGTTATTTTCGCTAGTGCTGTGAATAATGTTGTTGCCGGCAATTCAACTAAAGAAAAAGTAAAAGACTCCGGCTATAATAAATAATGTAGAAATGTAAAAAATCTAGTTAAGTTATGTATGGAACATAACACTCTCTACTACTTAAAGAAATTATAAACTTTATGCTTAAAGCTACAAATTAAAAGCTTGAATAATGAATGGAGCGTTAGAATCACTTTTCAAAACATGAATTTATTTTTTTCTGATTCAGTTAAATAAAAACAAAATTATTGCAATTCAAAAAAAAAAAAAAATAAATAAATAATAGGTAGCATGGAATACTCAGGTTTTTTTTTTATTAATTTAAAAATGTTTTTTATTAATTATTATTATTATTAATAATATTATTATTGTTATTAATTGTATTATTATTATTATAATTATTATTATTATAATTATTATTATTATTATTATTATTATTATTATTATTATTTTTAATATTACTGTTATTATTTTATTATTATTTTATTTTTTATATTATTTATTTATTTTTTTTTTTTAACATCCAGCAATATTATATATGAACGGCAGTTATTCTATTTTCCTGCACTATTTCTATGAGCATTAAATTTGCAATGCATCTCACTGAGAACATCTAAAACAAATCCATTCGGGTTGAAATTAATGGATTTTTTTTTTTTTGCAATTCACTTCTTTGCATTCCAATCTAAAAAATAAGAAAAAGAGAAAAAATTGAAATAAAAAACCATTTCATTTAGCTAAATTCTTTTCATAAACTCAACAGTAACTAAATGCGATCATCGTCCGCTCACTATATGACTAAATTTTTAAATCAAAAATCTATTTAAACTTTATAAATACTTTACAGTTATTTTCAATATATTTATCTTAAATTTCATACAAATGTAATTTGTTTAAAAAAAATTTTCTATTTTCTAGACTTTCTGCAGCGAGAAAGCTTTCAATTCCAGCTGAACCATATCTCAGGCTAAATAGCTTAAAAATAAGGGAATTTGAAATATTCATCGATAAAGTTGAAAATTTCCATTTGCAACATATATACATATGCACATACATATATGTATATACAATATACTATTATTCATTTGGATGAGTACGTGTGTTCAGCTCGGCTCTGCACATTAGCATTGGCTAAGAGCAATTGTTTTTGGGTGAGTGTTAACTGAGCAATGGAACTGGACTCTTGCTGAGTTGCATTCGGCTATGTGTGCAACTGCAGTGTGTGTGTGTGTGTGTGTGTGTGTGTGTATGTGGATAGATAGTTGGGCCGCATGATTAATGACAGCAGGGAAATGGATTTCTTTGCTTTGTTTGTGCAACTAATTGAGAAATTTACATAGAGCGTCTGACACGCAGCTCGGAATGGGTCTAACTGTGAGACTCTCTCTCTCTCTCTCTCTCTCTCTCTCTCTCTCTCTATCTATCTCTCTCTTGCTGACTCACTCTCTCTCCGGGCAGGGGTCGATGTCTGGGCATGACAATTCCCATTCAATTTTCACGTTCAGAAACAAATAGAAATTCTCTTGATAATTTTGTTTTTGTACAAAACTATTTCAAAGAAAATCAATTTCTATTTTTTCACATTTTCAATTTGTCAAGTTCTTGTTATTGTTATTGTTGTCAACGCATTGAACTTTTGTTCAAGACATTTTGCCTTGCCATAGGTCAGGTGTAGCAGGAACTGGCTATAAAATTTAAGTAAAATTATAGCTAAATCTTTAGTAACCAACTCCCACCAAACCCTTAACCACTTACACTCGTTTACAGCAGCCAACAGTGTCCACAATGAAAAAAGGTCAGCTGGAAAATGTTAGATCTCTGCTTAGCCACTGAAGAGTAGAACTCCCCCAACAGCTTTACCTCTGGCGCTAAGCTCATCCGCTTACATTAACTTTTCAAGCAATCCTCCACAAAACGAATACAATGAAATGTATATATCTATATATATACATTTATATATATATATATATATATATATACATTTATCTATATATATATATATATAAGCTTTTGCTCCGGAACCAGCGCCAACTCCTGCTCGAATTCAGCAACAGCCGCTGGGTTTTAACATCGTATTTAATTTCTGTTTCCATTTGCCTAATGCTGGTACGGGGCCTTGGGGGCGTGATTTTATTGAAATCCCTAAATTCAACTTGAATATGTTCGAATCCATTATGGTTTAATATCAATGCGCTGTAACGTTGTTTTGCCAATACCCTGTACACATTGCAAAATGGTCATAAAAAGGGTTAATACGGCTTGCGTGATAGGCTATGCGAGAGGGGTATACATAACGTATAAAATATAAGTGTGGAGTAGTAGAGAATATCATATTATTATTATTATTATATTTTATTTTTATTATATTTATTATTATTATAATTTATTTTAAATTATTATTATTTAATTATATATTATTATTATTATTGTTTTATTATATATTATTATTATATATTATATTATTATTTTAGATAGAAATCTGAGAGGCCTTAAGCTTATTATATAAGATGAATTATTATATAGAGCAATATATATGTAGGTAGATATACATATTTATATATAGACTTGGAGTATTTATAATAAAATAGAATGAAAATGTATTTAAGCACAGATTTGCTGCTCATATATATATATATATATATATATATAAATACTTTTTTTAAAATTTTATTTATTTATTATTTTTTTCTTTTTCAATTATCTCATTCATTCTATTCCATTTTTTTCATTCTATTTTATTATAAATACTCCAAGTCTGCTTGTCCTGCGCTACTCTCTCGACATGTTTGCAGGGTATTGGCCACGTCGACTATCACACTATAAATTGCCATTGTTATTGTTGTTGTTGTATGTTTGCTGCTCCATTGCCAAATTGTATTTCACGCTACTTTTAATTGGCCGCCTCTTCAATATGCCACCTCCCCCCCTTGCGAACATCCAATGGCAGCTGCTGTTTTTTAGGCCCACATAATGGCCAATTATGCCCGCTTGGACTCGCACATTACGGCTCCTCTCGCCCACTATTAGTCTGTGACTGTGTATGTGTGTCTGTGTGTCTGTGTTGGTGTTGGGGTTTACTTTTTAATGGTCAAGTGTATTGCGGATGGATATGCTTCTTTCGTTCTGCCACTGGCCTTTCCCAAAAGTCCAAAAACAACAGATTTTTGTTTTTTGCTGATACTTTTCCTGCTTCTTCGACTGCTGCTGCTGCTGCTGCTTCATCATGTTCTTCTTCTTCTTGTTCAGCCGCTTGTGCTTTGTCTTCTTCAGCATATTTTGCTTCTTTTTTTTTTTTTTTTTTGGTACTTTAAGTGAAATCAATTAAAAAATTTCTTTGTCTTTCGAATGTTTGACTTCAGTTGTTGTTGCGAAGCATCTTCCAAGTGGCATTTGGAATTCAATGGAAATTAATTTCTTTTGTTTTTTCTTTTTTTGGTGTTTTATTTTTTATTTTTTTCTTGGACTTGGGCTGTTGCTGCTGCTGCTGCTGCTGCTGTCTGCTGCCTCTTCTTCATTTTCATTTTCACTTTTTACATTTGTTTTGTAGTTTTTTTTTGTTTTTTTTTTTTTGTGAAGGTTCTCGTTTTCACTTTCGGAAAAAGTTTTGTCTGCTTTTTTTTTTGTGAATATAATATTTTAATGCCTAAAATCAGAAATCAAAATTTTGGAATTTTCTTAATTGCTTGAGCTAATAATGAATAAAACTTTCAAGTTGTCAACAGTTCAGGATGTGTTGGGGCGTAAGGGCGCTGTGCAATGAACTGAGAAAGATATCAATCGACAGACAGTTGGGCCTAAACAGATTTCACATGCAAGACTACAAGATAAATCCTTTTTCATTTGAAATTCTCTCGCCTCATTGGCGGCGCCAGCTTTCGAGCCCGTTGTCGATTTATGTCTTTGGTAAGTCAAAACCCAAATTGACAACTTAATGCCATCAAAGTTCAAAGTGCGCACAATAAACCCCAACAACATGCGGCACCCGAAACACTTCTCTGCAGCTGGGGAAGGGGTGTAAAAAAAACAAGTAAGAAGGCTCTAGTCGAGACGGCTCGACTACGAGATACCCTGAGCCCTGCAAAAAAATTAATATTCTTCTTCTTTACGCACGTATAAGCGCGCTCTCTGCTAACCGCGCAGTTGCTGCCGGCGGTTGGGGGTGGAATGGGCTGTACTTTGAACGCTTATAACTCCGTTTCTAGATGGACTATCTTCATGAAACTTTCAGAATATATTAATTGCATTCAAATTTGTCCGTTTGCCAAATCTCAAGTCTCTAGTAGTTGAAATACGTTTTTTTCAAATTGGGGGCGAAGGGGGCGTGGCATCCAAAATCTGAAAGTTACATAATCTGCGTATCCATAATATCTATCTAAATATACAAATTGAAGTCTCTAGCTAAAACGGTGTAGAAGTTATACTCGAAAAACCTAAAAAACGTAAACGAATTTTCGATTTTTTATCGATAATTAAGGAATGGGATGAGTTATCGAAAAAACAAAATAAACTTGTACTGCGTAACTAAGATACGAGTGTTCGTGTAAAATTTCAGCTCTCTAGCTTTTGTAGTTTCCGAAATCTCGACGTTCATACGGACGGACGGACGGACGGACAGACGGACAGGGCTATATCAACTTATTTTTTTGTGCTGATCAAGAATATATATACTTTATGGGGTCTGCGACGTCTCCTTCTGCCTGTTACATACATTTTCACAAAAACATTATACCCTGAATTCCCATTTTCAATGGGTTCAGGGTATAAAAATATATAGAAGTCTGCAATCGAATGCCAATGCCAATGTCGATGACGATGCCGATGCTGATGCTGATGCTGATGTGGATGCCGATGTCGAAGTTGATGCCGATGCCGATGTCGATGCCGATGCCGATGCCGATGCCCATGTATCTGGCATCGACATTGACATTCAAATCTAAACATAAATAATAACAATGATAAACATGTCAACACGTCGACAGCGCCTGGGCCGGGGCTTGGCCTGGAAGCCGCACACATTCATGTCAGACACAGATAGAGATACAAATACGGCTGCAGATACAGATACAGATACAGATACATGGCGCATGTAGTAACAGAAGCCAAATACCGATACACAGATACAACAACAGCCACAAACCAGAAAAAAAAGGGCCAACAACATTTTTAGGTTTCAGTGCGCTGTGGGCCTACAAGAATCGAAAGCGAAGGAAAATATAAAAAAAAAATGGGGAAAAACCAACTCTGACAACAACATGAATTGCAACGATAAAAGTTCGAACAACATGAAAAGTGGACAACAATTTGCTAGCAGCAGTAAAAAACTATAAACCTAATAGGCTAACAGTTGACAGTTACAACAAGAAGAAGAAGAAGAACAAGAACAAGATATAGAAGATGCAGAGGAAGAAGAACTGGGAGAAACGAACATGAATCGTGATTAATGTAGATCTTCGACTTTGCAGGCATTACGAATGCAACTTAGCCCGCTCAGTGCTCCAGTTTCGATAAGCCGATAGTCCGATAGTCCGATAATAGCAACTTGGGCGTTCCCAAAATTAAAATCTCTTTTTGAGCGTGACGCTGACTGGCTTCAAAATGAATAGGGGTATATTAGTTGGCTTGCGAGTAAGTAACTATGAATTGTGAGAGCTCTCTTTCTGCAGATGAGCTATAATATTTTTGGTGTGAATCCTATGTCTATTTAGTCCATTGAGCTGAACTATATAATCATTGATATTCTATGTATATTATTTGTATTAAAACTTGTTTCTCAATTTGACATAGTTTGGAAGTAGAGAGAGTGAGAGAGAGAGAGAGAGAGAGAGAGAGAGAGAGAGAGTATTTAAATATGTTGAATAGATATTTATAGAGAAGAAGATGATATAGTATAATATAATAGAAATTGAATTAATGAATGTAAAATGTATTTCGAAATAAAATATGTAAAATCTTTTTATCAGAGTTATAATGCTGTACAAAGAGTTTAAAGAGTTTCTAGCTGAGCTTCAAATGAGCAGCTTCCTAGTATGAAGTCTGAAGACTGCAGTTTTTTTTTCTTGAGCTATATCTATAAATAAATTTTGTTTACAATATAAAATTGTTGTAATTACAGTTGTAAGCTAAAAGCTGATGGTTCGAAGCAGCGCTGCTTCATTGCGTTGCTGTTTCAAACGAGCATTGTGCAGTCAGTTATAGCCGATGACAAATTTCTTACTGGGTTATTTTTCACTTGGCTGTTTTTCAATGTGACGACAAGATGAAATATTTTACCACGATATCTTAAGAGAGAGAGGAGGAGAGAGAGAGAGAGAGAGAGAGCCACTGATAACTGAGCCGGCGACAGACAGATACCAGGAAAATCGTGGAAACATGAAGCCAAGTGGCGTCGTCGTCGTCGTCGTCGTCGTCGTCTGCATTGCTGCTGCCCCTTTGCCGTGACATTTGAACTTGGCAATGAGTCATCACAAAAATGAAAAAAAAAAAAAAACAATGTACACGAGCAACAGCAAGAAGAACAAGATACAACTACTTTTGAACACTGCATTGGATTTTATTTTTTCTCCCTCTCTGCTGCTCTATGTAATTTGTTGACCTTCCAGGAATTTCATTGGACGAGCCCAACACTCCAGAGCAGTCCAGTCCAGTCCAGTCCAGTCCAGTCCAGTCCAAAAGAGTTGTCTACGAACCCAGCCCCGCCCCGTCTCCCACAGAAGATTATTGTACACATCCGCTATCAATTAATAAGTCACTTCACATATTTGTTTGTTATTTACCATTTGGCCCACAGGCAGAGTCCGAGTCCACTGAGTGCTCAGTCTGTTGGAATATTCTGGATGCCAAACCTATTCAGATTTCATTTGAAGTGACTTTAGATCTGCCACTAGGTGGTGGGCGTGGCATAGACAAAGTTCAAGTATTCATTAATTTGGATAAAAGTGTTTGCATAGAAAAAAAAATAAATTATGAATATATAAAGGCATAAAAGGAAGAAAAATATATTAAAATTATTTCAATTCATTTGAATTATTTTATTATACAAAAAAATGTGTATATTAATATAAATTAATTCAATTCTAATTTTGAAAATAAGAACTTAACAAAAATTGTAAAAATTGTAAACGTATTTAAATGTAGATCTTAAGTTTATCCGGATATCAAATCATGCTTGGCTATTTAAATTTTCAAGTAATTTATTTTAATGGGTATCTTGTAGTCGTTACTGCCAGCTAAAATGCGTTGACTTGTTTTCTAGCCATTTGTATATACTTTAAGCCAATTTAGTTGCTCGTTTGGCAAGTGCCACACACAAAGGAGCACTGCCTCCTGCCTCCTGCCTCCTGCCTCCTGCTGCCCGTCTCCTGTCGGCTGTCTCCTGCCTTTAGCAAACGTTTGCCCTATGCCAATCATAACAATAACAGTTATAATAATAATCATAAAGAATTCGTAGCATATAAATGTCGTTTTAAGTAAAAAATAACTTCATTTCATGTTAATATGCATAAGTAATATCCGAACCCTGGGGAAAGGCAACAGCAGTTGCTGTCGTTGTCGGTGTGTTTGTGATTGCTGCTGCTGCTACTGCTGCTGCTGCTGCTCTTGTGGTCAACAACAACTAATTATAATCAATTCTAATCGTCTTTAAATTGCTGCTTTTACTGCCCGCTGTCGCTGCCTTTTCTGGGCCGCACTTTAAAAGGTGTTGTTGGCGTCGACTCTTCCGCCTTGCAGGAGCTGCCGCTGCTGCTGTTGCTGCTGCTGCTGTTGCTGCTGCTGCTGCTGCTGCCGTCGCCTCAAACCCATTTAAACTGCTTCGATTTTCCTTTAGTTGTTGCTGTAGCTATTTAGTATGTGCACGTAACATTATTTCTGATTTTTTTTTCTCTCTCGCTTTGTTTGTTTGTTTTTGTTGTATTTAGTCGCGTATTTTTTTTTATGGGCTTTTGGCTTTTTCCGCTTGGTTCTATTTTTGAAAAGTGGTGCTGCCGCTTATGGCCTTAAGGCGAAGAGCCATGGCCAAAATGAAGTGAGCGAAACAAAACAAACCATTTCTGTTATTTTCAATAGAAAACCCAAGAGCAGTTAGAGCCAGGCAGGTTGGCAGGGATGCCAGTTACCACTCTCCACTCTCCACTCTCCACTCACCACGCCAGTTACCATGGGCAACCGCAATGTGTCAGTTAAACACGACAATCTACTTAAAGTGCGACCCGCAAATGGCAAGCGACAGATGGTGGTCGGCGGTATTGGGGGCAGCAGGAGGCGCTGGGCCTTTTTGTTAAATAGAGGAACTGCCCGCCTGTTAGATAGGGCAGTGCATACACACACACACTCTCTCTCACTCTCTCTCTCTCTCTCTCTGTCTCTCGCTCTCTCCCACTGGATTTGTGGTGAGGGGAAATGATTTGGTTTCATCCCTCGTTGTTGGCTGTCAAATTGACATTTTTCATTTTCGCTTAAAAACCACAAAAACCGCCAGATTGTTTGTCTTAACGGCGGCTGGCATTCCGGCTGCTGTCAATCACAGCTGATTCGTCTCCTCCGGCTATGGCTGGGCATGAGTGTTGCTCTAGCCCTCCCCCCCATATTGGACTTCATTTTGATGTGGAAACAGCAACCAGCAGACGCCAGGCGCTAATGTTTCCTGTCAAAAGGCCAGCAATGCCAAAAAGCGCATAAGGAGGCGCAGACATCGAGCTGGGCATGGCATGGCCAATTACCCACACTCTCGACTCCTCTCCCATCACCCATGCCTATATTCGTATTCGCCAGCCCATTCACACGTTCACCCACACCCACACCCACCCACCCACCTCCCACCCCGCACGATTTGATGAATGGGCTGTCATGGACTTTGAGATTGTGATGCAGAGGCACGAGGCTATCGCTAGATACATTACTGAGCAAATACTGTGGCAAATGTCAAGTATTGAAAAGTGAGGCATGCCACAATTGCCAGACAAACAACGATGCAGCAATTCCATAAGATGGCATACTTAACAAATAATATGCGAAGCTCTCTGCCAGTCTTTGACTCTTATCATTTGCTGTCTGCAAATTGACTGAGCTAAGTAAGTAGGTAACCAGCGTAGCGCAACTGAAGCTGCAGCTAATAAAAGCCCCACATACACATCACAATCCCCACCCTCCAAATAGCCACGCCCACTGCTACAGCGAGCAGTCAGCGCCTCCGGTTAGGGTTCCGGGCAACTCGTGTGTTGTTCAAATTAAGTCAAAAAAAAACCATATCAAGCCAAAGCCTCGCCGTCAGTCTCACTGTGTGTTTGAGGGGCGGACTGCAGAGGGCGTGGCCAGGGCCTGGGCCTTGGTCTGGACTAGTGTGTGTGTGTGTGTGTGTGTGTGTGTGTCTGTATGTAACTATGTGCCTGTTATGTAATAGCATGTTACGTGTATAACTTTTATTATTATGATTATACTTTTGCTGCTGCTGCTGCTGCTGCTGCTTCAACTACCATGACTTTGTTGTTGTTGTTGTTGTTGTTGTTGCTGCTGCTGGGAAGCTTGGGAACTGCCTGCAAGAGGAGATACGTGAAAGTCACGTGAGTCATTAAAATGAAATAGCAGCACCAGGCCAGGAGCAGCGCCGTCCAAAAGGCAGACAAAAGTTGGGGGCACACGACGGCAAGAGCAAACACAGGTGCATAAGTCTGCAGCTCCCTCTCTCTCTCACTCTCTCTCTCTCTCTCTCTCTACGTTGTTGACTGAATGATGAGATGCTTACTAGTATTAACAAAGTTGTTTTTTTGTTGCTGCTTCTACTGCTGCTGCTGCACTCCTTTGTTGTGTGCGCTGTCAACGCTAATGTCATCCGAGCTCAGACTTTGAGCCTGCAGTCCCAGTCACAGATACAAACAGAGAGACAGCTGCAGTCCCCAGTTAGAGTTGGTCGCAAAGTTATTGCCAACGTCATTGCCGGCATTAGAGATCGTCATCATCATCGTTATCATCATCATCATCATCATCATCATCATCATCGTCGTCGTTGTATTCATTGCCTGGGCCAACTGGATTTTTAATTGCAATTAATTTTGAGACCCTGTAGAGGGCGCATAGCCCATGGCCCATGGCCAAAACAATGTCCCGCCGTGCTTCAAATGCCAACTCATCATCATTCTGTATCTCTGTCCATGTCCGACTCTAGGTCTAGGCAATAGCTAGATAAAGCCAGACGAAAAAGAAAAAAATAAAAAAATAAAAAATAAGACAAAACAAAAACCTGCAGAGAAAAACCTTTATCATTGGCTAATAGCCCAACTATTGTCATCGAAGACTTTCCCTACTGGGATCCCGAAAGTCTCAAGACTTGCGCATGTTTATCTTAGGTTGTGTTCAATGGAGAGCAAAGCTTGCATCTTGAAGAGCTTAAGATCCAATATATAAATCATTTTATTAATTCGTTAAAGATTTCTTATTGAAATCGATTTGAAAGCGTTGCACAGCTAAGCTGAAAATACTTCCGAATCATCAATATATAATCGATTTGCTATAGTAATCGATATCGCTGTAGCAGGCGTTTATAATAATATTAATTAGTATTTATTAAAATGAATCCATTGTGCATTAACTTTTATCTATGCTGCCTGTCAATAGCAGAATTTAGCTTTGCTCAACTGCAGCTCTTAGAATATCCTGAGAGGATATCAATTTTTATCGATAACACATATATTCTGATAGGATATCTATTGAATTATATATTATTCAACTGCAGCTGTCTGCCAGTGCTATAGCAGAGGTCTTTAAGTAAATGGATCGCTCAACATCATTTTAGCTTAATTATTAATAATAATAATAATAATATTATAGTAATAATTAATAATATTATATAATAATAAAAATAATAATATTATAATAATAATAATAATAATAATTATTATTTATTAATAATCAGAGCTCGCAGATATCTCTTGACTGATTCTCAATGTCTGCAAATAAATCTCTTTCGCTCACACTTTGACTTTGACACTCGTTCGCAATCGATCAGAAACCCTTTCTAAATGTGTGAGTGCATGCATGTGTATATAAAAGTGAAGAACGTTTACATAGACTACTTGATCAATTAGCTCACTTAACATGAGCTGCATTGTGAGAGCGTCAATCGTATTGCTTGCTAAACGATGTTAGTCATACGAATATTTCAACGACGCTCAGCCGAGAAATGGAAACGAAAAGAACCGAAGGCTCTTGCTCAGAGCAGATAGAGAGAGAGAGAGAGAGAGAGCTAGAGGGGAGAGAGAGAGAGAGAGAGAGAGAGAGAGAGAGAGAGAGCTAGAGGGAGAGAGAGAGAGCGAATTTTATTTTGGTTGATCTCGTAAAGCATATAAGCTCAAATGGCTAACAGTTATTTGCAAGCTATGTTAATTCTATGTTAACTATCATATTTGCATTTTCACATTCAATGTCCAGATCGATATCAATATGCATAGATAATATATCGATGGCCAAATATATATATGTATACACATATATTTATCCATAATAGACTCTCCCACACATCTTGGCCGCTTTGCCCAGCAGCTTTAATTAATGCACAGCTCGTTGGACTTTCAAGTCAAAAATGCAACTAGTGATTGGGGCTGTTCGGATGAAATTGGGTGGCTGCAGTTAGCTTCTAGTTTGTTTGCTTCTGCTGCTGCTGCTGCTGATGCTGCTGCTGCTGCTGCTTCTGCTACTGTTGATTTCCATATTTGCATGCATACGAATATTCATATTCGCATTAAGGTACATTCGGTGCAGCGATGCATTCAATTGCAAACAGCTGCATACAAATTTGCAATTTTTCATTTTATTGCCAGCGCTTGAATGCCATTTCCAGCATTAGGTTCGGGTTTAGATTGGCCTTTAATATGGGGCAACTTACATTTTTGTTTTTTTTTTACTATTTTTGCATTACTTTATGTTTTTTTTTAGGGTAGAAATCGAATGGGCAGGAATTGATGCTCGATGATGAATTGATGTTAGCTGAGAGAATATTGCGATTTAGAAGAACGAGCAGACGAGTGTAATTGACTCCACACAACAGTGTTTAATTAATCGATATGTATCGATATTTTATTTTTTTTGCAGAGTACATACAAAAACAGAATTTATAAATATATTAGAAAATTGCAGTAAAAAATTTGGTATACAAATAGTAAATAATTGATAGTTATCGAAATTGGAATATATAACAAAAATAAATAAATATAAAATATAAAAAAATATATATAAAAATAAATAAAAAAAAATAAATAAATAAAGTATGTTAGAGTATAAAAATAATAGCTAAGTAAAATGATGGCAAAAAAAATCACGATTATAAATTACCGCTACCTATCGATAAATAATTATTTTTAAATATTAAAACTTAATATACTCAAGTATTAATATTTAAAAAGAAATATAATATGTTATCAAAGAATATAATCAAAATAGTAAAAAAAAAGTATTATAGTAGCATATAAGAATTATAAATTATAATTAATCGATAGTTATCGATAGACATATATTTTCGAATATGCAATTATCATAGCAAACGCTCGAACTTTTCACCTGTGCCCACTATAGTTTCTCTAATTCTGTAATTTTCCAAGTTTTCACTTCAATAGCTTTGGCATCAATGTTTATCGTTATATAAAATATTTATTTATTTATCGTTAATATTATTGGGAAACAATGTGTTTTGTGGCCACATTACGCATTCAGCATTATATTATAATGTAATTTTATTATTATCATTATTGACATTATGATATTTGTTATTGTCATTGTTGCATATTGTCTATTTATTATTTGCACATTATGAATGTTAAGTGAATTGGCATAATTCCTTTTAATTTCATTGCACATTTTCTCTTTATAATTAACTTTTCATTAACACACACCAACATCATGTATGAATATAAATGCATATATGTATATGTATATATCTACCGATTAACCTGCTAACCGGCTGACCAGCCGCTAGCTGGACTAATTTTTAACTGGCCGCGTTTCGGCTGGAAAGCGAACGACAAAATTGTGGTAACAATTGTTCAGTTGTCATGGCCACTAATTGAAATTGCTGCGAGGGGGATGAATATCGGGGCATTAAAGTATAGTTACGAGCCTCTGTGAGCTATGGCCAAATCATCTGCTCTATGGCTGTTAAACAGCCTACAAACGACCATCCCTGCATGTGACGTGTCTCACGGCACAGGTGTTTCATTCTAATAAAAGTCTATTTAATTACCAAATTGAAATGTTTACAGCGCGAGGGCATTCCAAATGCAAAATACAGTATAATGTCTAATTTATTTAAAACCCATTTAAGTTAAGTGAATTTATTTGATAGTTCATAATCGATTAGCAATAAAAAAAAATATATAAAAAATAAATACAATTAGAAATGCCATTGAATATGCGAATTAGGGGTATAGTGGATGTGGGAAATGATAAGTAACAGATAAAAGGAGGCGTATAAAAAAAAATTAATAAATAAAATAAGTAAATAAAATAAATAAAATAAACAACATAAATAAAATAAATAAAATAAAATAAATATATTAAATAAATAAAATAATTTAAAATAAAAAAAAATAAGCTAATAAAATCAAATAAAATAAATAAATAAATAAAAAATGTAATAAATAAAATAAAACAAAAAATAAATAAACTAATAAAATCAAATAAAATAAATAAATAAAATAAATATAATAATAGAAGTCGTAGCAAATAAAATAAATAAAAAAATAAAATAAAATAAGTAAATAAAATTTAAAAAAATAAGTAAATAAAATAAAATAAAATATATACATAAAATAAAATAAAATAAATAAAAAAAGTAAAATAAATAAAAATAAAATAAATAAATGTATATTAACTGAAAAAATTCTAACTATTTTCTCTACATTTATTTTGTTTATTTGAGATTTGAGCTAGTTTACTTACTTTTTCTCAAACTATGTGTAAATGTATTACAAATATTGTGGTCGAAATTTGTGCTTGGGCAAATCTGAAAAATCTAACAGAAAAGTTCTTTAATATTAGCATAAAATTAAATTTATGTTCTCTCGAAATTCACTTCTTTGACTAAACCTTAAGTCTGTAAGCGAATTACGTTTTATGGCTAATTCCTAAAATCGCCAACAATTAAAGAGAAAAGAATAATAATAATTTATAGCGAATTTTATTTGAATTAATTAAAATTCGCAGAATTTGACCTCTGGCCCGGGGCGCGACAAATACTTTATGCAGCCATTAGATAGATTTTATTCTGGACTCTATTATTTTAGCTGGGTCCAGCGGAAATATGGAATAATTAATATTCGGTTCGTTGCAATTTTTCCTCTTAATTTCTGTTTTTTCTAATTTTATTGCAAAAACAAAATTTCCGGCTAAGGCGACGTCGGCTGCCATAATTTTAATTGCGTTTAATGGCGCAAGAATTGAATGCGAATGCTGGCCAAGAGTAGTCACAAAAAAAAAAGAAAAAAAAAAAAACGCATTAATTAGAAAAACGAGCAGAAGGACAGCTCAAAGGCGAGTGGACAGAGGGACAGAGACAAAGACATAGAGCAAAAGAGAGCGAGAGAGTGAGAGTGCGAGTTGGGGAGTGCGCTACTAAAGTAATAAAATAATAACAATATAGCACACCAACGTGACCGACACGCCTCGACCACGCCCACCACTCAACACCCGAACCCCAGCCGCCCCCACCCCATCCCGTCCGCTACGCGAAAGGCAGTAAATTAGGCGCTCGAGACTAAATACCCGCAAAATTCACGCACTTGACACAAATTCCTTTGGGACGGATGGCATTAAAATTGAAGAAAGGAAAAAAAAACTGAAACAACAAAAAAAAACACACACACAAATCAAAAAAAAAAAAAAAAAACAACAGTATAAAAAGGAAAAGGAAAAGAAGACGAAAAGTGCAGGGGAAAAAAACGTGGCAGAAAACGTCCAAGAAAATAATTCATAATAATGCTGAACTGTTCCTAAGAGCCACACCGAAGGGGAGCGGGTGGTTGGGCGGGAACGGGAACTGCCACTGAGTGGCTGTGGCTGAGTGGCACGACAAAATGGCGACCACCAAAGCGGAAGTGCGCGCAAATGACAAAATGCTGTTAGCCCAAAATGCTAACCGAAGCAGCAGCAGCAGCAGCAGATGCAGCAGCAGCAGCAGCAGCAGCTCGTCGGCCGCTAAGCAAAGGCAGCTGCAGTCAGGCTGCGAATCGGCACGCAATTAAGTCTAAAACTAATTCCAACCGCATTAAGTGAGAGACTATGAATGCAATACAGTGCAATGCCGGCTCATTGGTTTGGCCAAAGGCTTCCCTAACTGAATTGGCCATTTACTTTAATAGCCTGAAGAGAAAATCTCAAGAATTTTATAATTGAATGAAACTTGACACCGCAAAACAGCAAATTCAAGCTGAAGCAAGTCCAAAAGATTTGTAATGAACTCTTTATAGAGAATGAAGCTTGAATTGCATTTAAATATTATTTTTTCTATCCAGCTCAAATTTACTTAATAGAGTTTTCTTTTTCAATCGAATATCTTCAGTTTAAATACTCGAACTTAATTATAAACCTCTTTTCTTTGCTCTCACTTGCAGATGGCACGAGCTTGAATAATAAAAAGGAAAAAAATAATAAAAACAACAGCCTCACCAGAGAGTAGTTGAAAATTGAATGGAAAAAGCAGCGTTGATGAAAGCAATCGGGTGAGAAATACGTTTAAAGCGACAAACTGTGCGAGGAACAGGCAGTCAGAGAGACAGGCAGACAGGCAGACAGGCAGAGAGACAGGCTGTCTTTTAAATCGAATAGCAAAATGTGCAAGGGCAGCAGTCCCAGTGCAACTGCAACGCTCACAAACTTATTAGCAAAATGCAGAAAGTCAACAAACGGTCCCAACGGCGGCAGCATCGACGCTAACAATTGTCAGCAGAGGCGCCTGCAAATGTCAGAGGGAAAGACAGAGCCACAAAAGCAAAGAGTAGAGCACCAAAACATGCACCAGCAGGAGCAGCACGAACAGGAGCAGCAGCAGCAGCAGCAGCAGGAGGAACATAATCAGCGGCAACATCAACAACGTCAGGAACAAGGACATCAAATAAAGCAAATGGCAACAGGGACAATTGCTGAGGACAAGGAACATGAACAGAAACACGAATTTGGACGAGACCAAAAACAGCGTCGTCCAAATTGCAATAATGTTGCCAAAGTGCAGCAGCAACAGCAGCAGCAGCAGCAGCAGCAGCAACGGCAGCAGAAGCAGCAGCAGCAGCGACAGCAGCAGACGAGGCAACAATTCAAACTACATCAACTTGGTTGCTCCTCGATTGTCCTGTGGTTAATGCTGACCACGACTGCAGCAGCAGCAACAGCAGCAACAGCAGCAGCAACAACAACTAACAAACCAGCAGCAGCAACAATTGCTCAGCGATCTGTTCGCTCGTTGAGCAGCGGTCACAGCAGTCTGAGTAGCAACGTTGGCAGCAGCAGCAAGAGCAGCGCACGTGAGCTGCACTACGAGCTAAACAGCGGCACAGCAGCAGCAGCAGCAGCATCAGCAGCAGCAGCAGCGGCAGCAGCAGCAGCAGCAGCATCTAATGGTGGAGGCGGTGGTGCAGCGGGCATCGAGTGTCCCAGCTTCGATGATAGCTCCGCCTGTCCCTGCTACAAGTTCGAAGATGGTAAGTGCAAACGAACCAACGAACTAATTAAACGCATCAAAGCTTCAGCATGGCTAAATTTATTGCACCCAAAAACGTGCGAACAGGCCCAATAACAAATCTCTGTGTGTGTGTGTGTGTCTGTGTGTGTGTTGTGTGTGTTTGTGCATGTGCATGCAAAGATTGTTTACTTTGACACCAGAGACGACCAGCATTTGAGGCTAGGCTAGGTCAGGCACCAATCTACTTGCCTGCCAAGTGCACTTGAATGCGATGGCGAATATGCCCGGCACGCACTCACTATCAAGTCAATTAAGTCGAGTGTGGTTAATAGATCAGCCCCAAACTAGGGAAGCAAGCTAAAATCAGTTGCGTTCACTATGAAGAGAGATATTATACATAAATATATATATATATATATATATATATATATATATATATATATATATATATATATATATATATATATTATAGATGAATTCAATTCTTGAATAAAAAAAAATTATTATATAAAAAAATAAAAATAAATAAATAAAATATATATATATATATATATATATATATATATATATATATAATATTTTAAAACTATATATATAAATGAATATATAGAGAATCAGATTTTCATTGATTTCTTTTTTTTAATGTTTTTCCTGAATTATATTTATATTTAATATTTAAAAGAATATATGTAATTGAATATAAAGAAATAGAATTTCATATATTTTTGTTATGTTTCTCGCGAATTATATTTATATTTATTGAATTTTTAGTTTTCTATATATATATATATATATATATATATATATATATATATCGTTTTGCTTTGATCTCTGCTTCCGCTAATTAGCAAAATGAGAAAAGCGTCAGCAATACGAATTTTCTATTAATTGAGAAAAAAAAAAAAAGAAAGAGAGAAAAACTATTCAATCTATGTTGCAATAATTGCATTTTTAATGGAATTTTAGCAATTAATGCAGCTGGCTTTGAGTCGAAATGCAATTTTGTTAGCCTAAAGCGTAAATGGATTTCTTAGTAGATTCAATTGATGACTTATGGCTGCTAATGAGCTCAACGAGGGATTCAATTAGTTTGAATTTATTTATATTTCGTTATGCAGAATTATTTCTGTTCAGCTTAGTTAATCCTGAAACACAATTTTATTGAGAAGAAGATTTAATAATTGAGCTTCTACAGGGAAGCCGGCATATGCTTTTAGTCTGAAAAGAAGTTCTTTTGTCTGCAAAAAAAAAAAAAAAGGGAAAAAACAAAATTAGAATAGTCCATTGTGTATTGACAGCGTACAATATCGCGTTGAGCTGGAATTTGTAAAGAATTTCCATAGAATTTCCAAAGAATTTCCAACGAATTTTTGTCTTAGATAAGCTGATTATTCACTTGCCTGTCTCAAGCCTAATCAAGAGTCAACAGACTTTAGAGCACGCAAACAGTTGCAACTTGAGACACAGTCAAGAGCTGAGAGCTGAGAGCTGAGAGCTGAGAGTGTGAACATCATTACTGATGCTAATGGCAATGATAATATAGATAAGAGTATGAGTATGCAATTATATCATATTGATTAATGAGTGTGGGCTATTTGACTATTTGGGTCTATTTGCAGGTCTATTTCTGGAGTGTCCTGGAACGACAGCGCTCTCGCTGCGCTCAACGCTGGAGCGCATCTCGGCGCCAATACACTCGCTCTCCATTTATGACTTTGATCGGTCAGTGACATCGCTCTCGCAGGATGTCATCCAGCCGGGCGTGCATATACGCCACTTGCAGTTCTCTCACTCGCACCTGGAGGCGCTCAAGGAGAACAGTTTGCGCAATGTGCGTGGCAGCCTCGAGTCGCTCAGCATTGTCAATGGCAAACTATCGCAGGTAAGCAATTGCGCAACTGGCAACTGTGGCAAGCACCATAGTAGCCTATTTTGTTTAGCACATGATGATATAAGTGAAAAATGAGTAAAAGTGGGCCAAAGGTAAACCTAAAGCACAAGCACAAGCACAAGCACAAGGCAAAGGCAAACGCAAAGGCAATGTGAACGTCAACGTCAACGTGAACGTGAACGTGAACGTAAACAGACACCGAAATAATAGCATGCAAATTTATTGCACTTCACAACAATGTGCTGCCGCCTGTGGCTTGTCCTTGCAACAGTGTACTTATTGTCATGCCAGTGCCACGCCCAGTTGCTAACGCCCTAACTAACGTTGTGACAATCAACTGTTGGCTGCTCAACAGCAGCAACGGCGATTAATATGTGGCAGCCACGTGGCCTGGCTGACTAAAAAGCCAAGAAAATTTCAATATGCAAATATTGTATACGTATAAACACACATACACATGAGTGTAGTTGTATGTGCATAGTTGAAGAAAATTTAATATGCTTTGCTAGGAATGTCAAGCTTGTGAAGGAGCAGCAGCTACACTCACAGCCACAGCAACAGCAGCAACAGTCGCTGGCGTAGCCAATATATTTATAGCTAACACTCACTTAACTACATTGGGCAACAGCAAATAAGATACAATTAAAGCAATTTCTTTTTGCATTTGGCAAATTTGCTAAATAGTTTATTGAATTTCAAACGCGCGCAAAAGTATGCAATGGAATTTAACATGTTTCCAATATGGCAGCCGCAGAAGCTGGCTTCAATTTCCGGTTGGCAAAACTTCATTGCATACTTTCAGGCGAAACGTAAAATACACGAAATAGCGTGAAACTCTTGAACTTATTCACGCAACTGCTCTCTAAAGTGAATTTAAAAAAATATATATAGATATTTATATAGAGAAACAGATTTTCATTTTTTAGTTTTTCGTGAATTATATTTATATTTAATATTTAAAATAAATATATATAAACGAATATTAAGAAATAGATTTTCATTTATTTATTTTTCTTATGTTTTTCGTGGATTATATTTATATTTATAATTTTAAAAAAATATATATGGACGATTATTAAGAAATAGATTTTCGTTTATTTATTTTTCTTATGTTTTTCGTGGATTATATTTATATTTCATATTTTAAAAATATATATAAATGAATATATAGAGAAACAGATTTTCATTTATTTATTTTTTTATGTTTTTCGTGAATTATGTTTATATTAATTGAATTTTTAGTTTGCTGCTTTGCTCTTAGTTTCATAATTTAATACATAGCAGCCACAATATTTGCTTGGCACTGCAGCTAAAGCTAATTAGCGGCACCAACATACGGCGTCAATAATGTTCAACAAAGTTGGGCAACCGAAAAAATGCAAATGGCTTTCTAAGCCATTAAATTTGGAAAACAGCCGCCACAGCAGCAGCAGCAGCAAAGGCAACGCTGTGGCAGAGCCACTGTGGCATGGCCACTGTGGCACAGTCACTGTGGCACAGCAACGAACGGCATTCACCGTTAACGTAAACCCGACAAACGGCACTTGGGCAGCCATAAAAAGTAATTTGCCGCCGCGAAATAACAAACGAGCCAAAGCTAAAAACAATTGCGTTCAATAAAATAATTTTCGCCAAAAAAGGCAGCCAGCTGGAAACATGTGGGCGTGGCATGGCAGCAGTTAAAGTTGCAGCGACAAAAGTAGATGTTAAAGTAGTTCGATTTATTGAAAGACAAAAAAAAAATAAAATGAATAAGGAGTTGAATAGAGGAGCTAGCTCCACTGGCTTAGCCAGCTGTTGCAGTGACGTTTGAGACGGGCTGACGCGTGGTAGTGATCAAAGGCGTCGCAACAGTTGGTGGGCGTGGCAGCACGGGTGGGCTAATGGTTATATCGGGTCTCTTGGAAGGCAGCAGAGGCTGACAGGCGCGAGGCCTATCACCCGCTCGCAACTGACCGCAAAGGCGTCTCGGCACCTGCAGCCAATCTAGAGACACACAGAGAGAGAGAGAGAGAGAGAGAGAGAGAGAGAGAGAGTTAGTTAAAGAGCTCCCAAAGGAGCTGAGCATCACTTACTGTTGCGTGGACGCGAGAAGCAGTTCCTGTTCAGCAGCTGGCAGCGGTTGGCCAACACCCTGCAGGACCTTAGGTTGCGTGAGCGCACGCAAATCTCCTGGGCACGCGGTGTGCGCCGGCAGCGTAGTGGTCGTCGGGGACAGTCCAATTGGCACCAGTTCGCATTACCGGCGCCCACTGCACGCACACGTCTACAATCGCGCTCCTGCGTATGTGTCCAAGTGAGCATTCTCGAGGCGCTCACATCCCGTCTATTCACATTGAGCAGCTCGCAAATGTTGCGGAATCGACGACACAGGCCGTTGGGCAGACGTCCGCAGACGCGAGGACTGCGCGCCGCACAAACCGGTGGCTGAAGACACACGGGCCCAATAGTTGGCAGAATCAGTGGATTGGGCGCACGTGTAGTCGAGGCAATTGCCTGTGGCATCAGCTGCAGCGTCGAGCCGAGCACAAGTACTGCAACAAACAGACGAGCGGACAATCTAAGCATATCCCCAAAGGTTGTGCGTTCTGAGCGAAGTGCTACCTACCAATTAGCGTGGTCAACTGCATATTGTTGTGGGCTTCGTGACGGTGTGCACACAGTTGTTGCCCCCAACTCGACGCTCGGCGTTTTTATAGCTCACGGCCAGCGGCGAAACAATGGGGGCCGGGCACGCGCCCAACTCCGAGAGGAACAACTGTTGTCGCCATAGTCTGCGCAGTCATGCGCCAGTTTTGCCTGACAGCTGCGAATGGCATTGACCCCAGCAGCAGAACGAGGCAATTGAATGACAATTAATGCGTATTTCTTACTATTTCGTAATCGAACTTCTTTTCGCTTAACCAATAGCATGAAATATAATCTAATTTGATTGCTGCTAAAAGTTAACTTTGTTGGCTGAATAATAATATGGGAGCTGATGTTATGCTTAGATATATGCAATGCTTATGAGATCCATTTCATATGGCTGTGCAATGATTTGCTTTGATAGCATCTTAAGATTCTTAAGAAATATATATATATATATATATGATTATCATGAATTGTAAGGAAATTTTTTGAAAATATACAAATTAAAAAGAATAAATTAATTATAAGTAAATAAATAAAATAAATTCTAAAATTAAAAAAAAAAACTAAATACATAAAATAATTATAATAAAAAAACTAAAAAATTTAATTTAATAAAGAAAATAATTAAAAATGTAAATTAAAAGAATAAATAAATAAAATAAGCAAATAAAATGAATTTAATTAATTAAAATAAATAAAATGAATAAATACATGCGATTAAATAAATAAATTAAATCAATAAATAAATGAAATAAATAAAATAAACAAAACAAAAAATAAAGAAAATAAAGAAAATAAAAAATTTAATAAAATTAAAATAAAAAATGAAAATTAAAATTAAAAAAAAAAAATATTTACTTACCTTTGGCTAAACGTTTTGTTGAGTTCCGCTTTAGTTTTAATTTTTAGCAGGTTTTAATTAAATTTGAGTTTAAGTAAAAATGCAAACTCTTTCATTGCCTCTTTGTACTAAGCCTTAACTTAAAGAATTCAATAAAATTTAATGCTCGCATCCAAATGAAAATTATATACAAAATTTATGAAATTAGAAGCAAAATTGTTGGATATAACTCAAATTTAAAATTTATTTAAAATATAATTTAATAACTTTTTACAAAAGCATTGAGCCCTTATTTTGCATTTTCAATGTATTTAAGTTATACAAGTTGAAATAAATATAATCAATTTCATGATATACAAATTGACTAAATATACAAGTTGAATTACATATAATAAAATAATCAATTAACATATTTATGTAATATACTTTGTAATCTATTCTGTCACATATAAGGATATATACAAAATATAAAATTTACAAAATGTTAAATATTTCAAAGGCCCTTCAAGGCACATAATTGATGAATCTATTAAAATAACTATCTCAGGAGCTCTTCGAATAAGTCTTTAAAATAATCTAAGGTAGCTAATTAATAGATATATTAAGATAACAATCTCAACAGTTCATCGAATAAGTCTAAGGCTGAGACTCAAATCAGATCAGAAACTATATATATTATCTTTTTCAATATATTATTATATTATATTTATCTTGTCAACACAATATCATATTCTAGTTTATGCAAGATAAAATTCTCGCATTGCTTTGTTTCATTATGGCATTAATATAAGCAAACTCTTTGTCAGATTGATTCAATAAGACTTAATTCGATTGTTCGACTGCCTGAATGGGGAAATGAGAGCAGTTGGCGCAAGCAAATGCCACGAGACTCGGGCTGGCCGTATAAATAGCCCGTTGATGGGTCTAGCTAAACATCAGCAACTGTCGCTTGCTTCTCTCAACAGCTCAAGCCTCAGCTTCGATTCCAGCTCCAGCTCCAGCTCCAACTCCAACTATAGCCATGTATAAGCTTACCATTTGCTGCATGCTAATCGTCGTCCTGGCAACAGCTGCCCAGGCCGTGAATAAGCTGCCCGTTAGGCGATGCGTGGGCAGCTGCACTGCTGCGGACTTGAAGCGCATCAATTGGGTTTGCACTCGGGATGCCAGGACCAATTTGTGCACCAAGCTGCGTCCCTGCCGCCTGCGCGAACGCAACTGTGCGCTGAGGAATCTGGGCTTGAGGCCGCTGCGACAGACAAGCCTGCGGCAGTGCGCCAATGTCAGGGGCATCGAGGGCACTGCCCGCTGTGCATCCAGCAGGAGGCCAGCGGCGAGGAGCTGCATCGACAAGTCTTGCGTCAATCAGAGGCCCAACAGCTGCTGGCGCACCAGGGATGGCCGCAACCTTTGGCTCAGCATCTGCGATGCCCGCCGGGTGAACTGCGTCAACAGGAACAAGCCGCTGAGACGTTTGATTCGCGTGCGCGACATCAAGTGCCGCAGCAAGCCCGTCATCAAGGCCTAGACCACAGGAACTCCATCTCTATAGACCATATTCTATATGCGCACAGTTGCATATATATTTATGCTCTATTGTATATCTTATTTCTCACAATTTGTATTTTTTTTCCCCTCTCTTTCTTTCTGTCGGTCCTTCGTATCAAATTCAAAACGCTCGTAAATATTTCATAATGTTGCGACAATAAAAATAAATATCATTTTATGGCAGCCATTTCTTTGTTCTGCTTTTATACTTGCTTCGGCCACACTATGTCACCTCGTACCACAGCGAGCCGCCTCCTGCTACGGCTCCAACACTGACTCGCATGACTTGGCCATAAATTTGCTGGGGTCGCGCGCGCTTTTCAAGGCGCCAAGCCAAAAGCGGCCCAAACGGCATCGCAAATGTTCAATAAATTAAAATCGACTGCCATAAATTTCCATGTCAGTACATTAATTAAAAGCCCGTAATTCGCTCGTTCATGTCACTGGGCCGCCGACTTTCCACTCCCTTCTCCCTTCTCCCTGACTGTCCTGGCTGTCCTGACTGTCCTGGCTGCCCTTGCTGCAGTCACCTGTTTCACCCACAACATCCACGCCATCATGGCAGCCCAGTTGTAGCGGAAATTTTGTAATTTAATGCAATTAAAAAGCCAAACAGTTCGAAAAAGAAATTGTATTCATTTCATTTGGCGAAGCAAGCGAAATTCTTGCCACGCATGCAGCGCATCAGCTGTAACTCATTAAACGCATCCCATCTTTATCCCTCACACACACAAACACACACATAATATATATATATATATATATATATATATATATATATATATATATATATATTCTCAGTCTACGTCTTCCGGCAACTCTCTGCTCTGTTACGTGCATTGTGGCTGACCCGTGCTAATATCAATTGCATTGCATCATTATACTCGACCAGCTCTGCAGCTGAGGAGTTGCGAGAAACTCGAACAGAGTCTATTGTATTCTGATTAAAAGTTGATTACAGATATATAATAGCTTGAAGCAATTTACGAGTGTTGACCAAATTATTGAGAATTGAAATGCTGAGGACTTTGCGTACATCTAGGAATTGAATATCAAATATAGCTATCAAATTTAATTTATAAATATAAAAAAAAATATATGTTTATACTAGGGGGAAATATCCTTTTCAATTATAATATTAATTAAATAATTAAATACTTAATAAATAATACAAAAAATCTATGAATTGAATAGCAAATATAGCAATCAAATTGAATTTATATATATATTTATAAAAATATATGTTTATACAAGGAGATATATTTTTCAATATAATATTAATTATAATATTTATTAAATACTTAATAAATAATAATTAAAAATCTAGGAATTGAATATCAAATATAGCTAAATAGCTATATTTTTAAATATAAAAAAAGGAAATCAATTTTACTATAGTATTGTATATAGAGAGATATTTTTCAATTATAATATTATTTAATAACTTAAAGGATAAATAATAATAAAAATTAAGGAATTAGATATCAAATATTGTTATCAAATTTAATTTATAAATATTTAAAAAAAAGTCGATGTTTATATTAGAGGGAAATATATTTTTCAACTATAATATTACTTACATACTTAAAGGATAAATAATAATTTAGGAATTGTATATCAAACATAGCTATAAAATTTAGCTATTTAATAATTATAAAAAAAATCTATATTTATTAATTAAATAATTGAAGGATAAAAAATAATAATTAAAAATCTAGGAATTGCATATTAAATATAGCTATTAAATTTAGCTATATAATAATTATAAAAAAATCTATATTTATAGTAGAAGAGATATTTTGTTTCAATTTTAATATTAATTAAATACTTAAAGGATAAATAATAATTAAAAATCTAATAATTGAATAACAAATATAGCTATAAAATTTAATTCATAAATATAAAAATACAAAAATTGATGTTTATACTAGAGGGAGATATATTTTTCAATTTTAATATTAATTAAATACTTAAAGGATAAATAATAATTAAAAATCTAGGAATTGGATATCAAATATTGCTATAAAATTTAGCTATTTAAATAATATAAACAAAATGCAATATTTATACAATAAGGAAAGATAGATATATTTTTCAATTATAATATTAATTAAATACTTAATTAATAATAATTTAGAAATTGTATATCAAATATAGCTATTTAATTTAGCTATTTTATTAATATACAAAAATTCAATATTTATACTATGGAAAGAGATATTTTTCAATTGAAAAATTAAATAAATATTTAAATAATGATAGGAAATAAAATTCATTTAGACTATAGATTCATTCGATTGCCACTCAAGATTCCTTTCATACATAAATCTAACTATTACGCAATATCAATATATATAATCCCGTAACACATAAATCTCACTCAGGTTATATATATATATATATAATTCAAAGCCAGAAGCTCGCAGCGGCATCGTAACACGTGTCTGTCTAGAGTGCAGCTTCATTAAGGCACATTTAATTGAACTTTCATGATTAAATGATTTTCGATGCGAGACAGAGATATGATAACTGTCAAGCTAATAATCAGCACAACAAGTTCCAATAATCTTACAATAATTACAAGTGTAATTTGGATGTATCTTGATTGATGTAGCAGTAGCATGGATCATATTACTCCTTGTGCTTGGTCAAGGCAAAATTAATTTTGAGATCATATATCCCATCACATTGTTGTATTTACTTAATTGTATTTTGAGCAAATTATTAAATTGAACTCAAACACTCTGTTCGTTTCACATTCAATTTTATAATCCAAAAATTTTCTCAATCGAAGTGAGCATTGGCAAGAAGCCGACAGAATAGCAGCTCGCTTCAGCTAAAGCATTCAGTTCAAAGTGAATTTATATGAAATTGTAAATTTTTATTTTTACAGCTTTCCAAGTTTTTCAAACGTTCATGTGAAAAAAATTCATAAAAAAAAAATTAAACTTCTTTAACTAAAATCTGCAATTGCAAATAAAAAACATTTTTTTTTTATTTCGTTTCGAACGCGCAAGTGAAATAATAATTCTTGTTGCAAAAGAAACTAAAATTTGCAACATTTATTAATTCCCTTGATTTTTTCTCTGTGTCGAAAAAAAAAACATTTAATTAATGATGCGTCGTGCAGCCAACAACAATAAAGGCAGAAGTGGTGAACCAGCATCGAAGAGAGAGAGACCGAGCAGCAAACCATCGACTCTTAATGCTGCCCGCAAGAGAGTGAAAGCCTCCGAGCGCTCATCGACTAGCAGCAGCGATAGTGATAGCGACTCGAACAGCTATAGCAGCGACTCGACAACTAGCTCAGCATCGAGCTCATCGTCGTCCAGTGAGTCGGATAGCGAATCGGACAGAAGGAGACGTCGACATCGTCGCTCACGCAATGCCAAGTCTTCGAAGAAGACCAAGTTTAAAGCGAAGCGTAGCCATTCCCACAAGAAGCCTTATATGTCGTCGGTGCCAGCCACTGTCCAAGCTATGTTTGCAATGTCCGCAGTTGTGCCCAATCCAGTGTCGTCTGCGGTGTCGACTCCTCTGCCAGTGCCGATGCCGATGCCAATGCCAGATACCCCAAATCAAGATCAGCAATCAACGGATGTCTGGTCGCCGTCATCAAGCTCCAAGCAGCAACGCAGTCGCAGTGGCCATCGCGCACACGCATCGCTGCCGGGCATCGAGTCGAAGAGCCGGAGCAAACGTTCGTCAAAGTCATCGCACGCATCCAAGACGAAGAGGCGCAATTCACCTTCGAAAGAATCAAATACAAAGTGCAAGAGCAAAGGGAGCAGCTCCAGCTACTCGGCAGCAGCAACTAGCAAGTCAAAGAAAGACGTGCAAAAGGTAAATGAAGAGATAGAATCAAAGGATAAAGAGGAACGTCGCACGCCATCCTTGCATGGCAGGGAGAAGCGTTCATCTCCATCGCACCACTCGAGCCAGATGCGGCCAGTGGAGATGCTTGTGAAATCCGGATCGAAAGACAATCCACGACATGCCTCGTCGACTGCGCCCAAAGAAGACAAGCCAGAGCCAAACACCAAGTCGGCTGAGCACAAGAAGAAGCCGCACTCAAGCCACAAAGACTCGAAATCCAGAGAGCATCGCTACCCGCATCGTCGCTCAGCATTACGCGAACGGCAGCATCAACGTGCGACTCCAGCTAATGCGGCTAAAGGGGACGCCATGAAGAAGCGGCAAGAGAGCAGGCGCTCTCTGTCACAATCGAAGAACTGGCGCTCCATGTCGCGAGCACCACCACCACCACCACTAGCACCACTAGCACCACCAGCACGACGACGCTCGCCAACGGATCACAGTGCTCGGACTCGTACACAGCGTCGCACACGAAGTCCATCTATAAGCTATAGACGTCGCAGCTTGAAGCGCACACCAAGTCCATTGCGTCAGCCCAATCGTGATCTGAAGACCGTGCGCCTGCACATCAGGGGACTGACGCGGCAGGTGACCAAAAGGCATATTATTGAGATATTCGGCACCTTTGGCCCGCTGACCAACGTTGATTTTCCCATAGATCATTACTATCGCGGCAGCCACTCTGGCACTGGTCGTGGCTATGCGTTTGTCGAATTCGTACATCCCGCGGACTGTGAGAGGGCCCTAAGGAGCATGGATGGCGGCCGGATCGATGGCCAGCGCATCATCGTCTCTCCGTTCGAGAAGAATATGCTGCGTTATCCCATGCGACGCCCGTACTCCTCACTCATGAATAAACGAGATCGTTATTGAATGCTAATTGATTCAAGTAACAAACTTAATTCCTAGTATTATACACTCTCGCTTCGAATACTTCGAATATATATTGTAATCAACTGATTAATTGGTTTATTAAAGAGAAATACTAAATATCTCAATGCTATTTCTGATATGCTAGAGACTAGGTATATTTCATATGCCTATATTCGAGTTGATAATTCAAGAAATAAATACTCTGAACATATATACATGCATATATGTATCTATCAATATCTGTATATCGCAATGAATGAGTATTTTGCAGTCGGTAGCACTCGAAACGTTTTTAATTGAAAAGAAATACTAAATATCTCAATGCTATTTCTGATATGCTAGACACTAGAAATATTCCATATACTATATTCGAGTTGATAATTGAAGATAAAAATAAGCTGAATATATATATACATATATATATATATATCTATCGATATTTGTATCTCTCAATGAATGAGTATTAATTGAAGAGAAATACTAAATATCTCAATGCTATTTCTGATATGCTAGACACTAGAAATATTCTATATAGTTCTATATAGTCGAGTTGATAATTCAAGATAAAAATACAAATATATATACATACATATATGTATCTATCGATATCTGTATATCGCAATGAATGAGTATTTTACAGTCGGTAGCACTCGAAACGTTTTTAATTGAAAAGAAATACTAAACATCTCATTAATACTATTTCTGATATGCTAGACACTAGAAATATTCCATATATATTCGAGTTGATAATTCAATATGAAAATACAAATATATATACATACAAATATCTATCGATATTTGTATCTCTCAATGAATGAGTATTTACAGCTATTGCAATTGCCTTTTTCTTTTCTTGGGGAAATTTAAACATGAGTAAAAATTGAAAACATTTCTTATATGCACAATTTCTAGCTGTATTAAACAACACACAATAGTGCTGTCCATTGATTGTTTTTATAATTTTTTCGCATTATTTTTCATGCAATAGTTTCGCTTAACGAACAAGATGCTGTAACGAATTGTGTTCGTTAACCGAAGCTACACTGTAGTTGCTATTCAATTTGTAGCCTACTTAAGTTATGTGACTATAACTAGATATACTAAATTAATATATGCATAAGTTAATACGGCCAAAGATGGACAGATACTCCAAGTCTAATCGCATTCAAATTGCAGTTTTTCTCAATTATATAAATTTCGAAATTGAATTGAGCTCAAAATCTATGTGTCCTCATGGGAAAGGCAAGGCTACACTTATACTGTACAGAAATTATTCCACAACTAGCTATTCTAGCTATTTAAATTGTCAACAAACTTTGCATTGTTGAGCTATATACAAAATAAAAGATTTCACTTGATTCACAATTTGCTTAAAAATGATTTCAATTGTTTTATATTAATTAAAGTTTCAATATCAATAGCAAATTCAGTTTCAGTTAACATCTGTTCGTCTTGCATTCTTTTCCCCGATTCCATTGTGCTAGCTTTCGCTCTCTCTCTCTCTCACACTCTCTCTCTCACACTCTCTCACTCACTCTCGGCAAAAGTTAATATTTGGTCGATTCTCACTTCAACACAATGAAACATGTATGTATATATGCCTTTCACCTGTCGCAGCAGCTGCCACGAGGCACTTGTGCAAATAAATAAATGCCTGAGGGGTAAAAAAAAGAAAAAAGAATAAAGAATGCATGTAAATATTTTATAAATGCTAAATATTGCATAACAATCGAACCGCAAACTGATGCAATTTTGCTAAGTTTCGCTTGACATTAATTTGCTTTTATATAATTAGTTGTGTTTAATAGAAATAAAAAAAATATTAAAAAAATAAATAAATAATAATAATAAAAAAATTGAATTGATATGCGTGAAATATGTCAAAATTGTAACTTTTACAAATTAGAAAAAAAAAAAAAAACAAATTTAATAAATAAAAACATGAATTGAACTAAATTGAATTTAAGTCACATTTAATTAGACAAACTAAAGCAAGCTAAAATGTATCAGCTGCCCGACTGGCTTGAATACTTGATATGATTTCCTTAAAGATAACCTATATCATTTCAATTGAATCTACGACTATGTTATAATTGTAATTGATTTGTTTCTCTGGCTATATGAGCCATATGCATTTCTTGCAGTTTTAGCACTAAGAACTAGATTATCATATACCCATTAACTGTTATAGTCTAACCAGCTGCATTTTCAAAGAAGAATGGCTCGATGATGTCTTCAATCCAAAATCCGCTCCAAATAGTAGCCAAAATCTCAGCTTTTTCTGTTAATTACAACAACACTTTATGCCACAAATGGCGCAAAATTCGAAACTTGTGTGAGGCCATTTAACCAATATGCTATTCCATTGATAATCTTATAGTGCATACTATATAAATAAAAAAAAAAAAACTTTTTAAATAAATAAAACAATTATACATTTTAAATGTAAGCCTGTTTTACGAAGCAAATTTAAGTCTAGTTGTCAAATTCTTGTCAAAGTTCTTTATAATATTGCCTGAAACTATCGATAAAAGTTGTTATCGATATTTTTGCAGTTCTAGTCAGTTAATGACATTTTAAGGCTTCACAAAATAAATATTATCTTTTATTTATTTTTTAAAAAGATGCCAATAGATAAACAGCTGCAGTCAAAAATGAAACATCTACAGAAAATCTCTTAAACTCATTAAATTCGTGCATTCGGTCGCCCCTCGCAACTTCGTGTTTGCTCGATATATTCAACGAGAGATTCCATTCCATTCCATTCCATATTCATATCTTGCCTACTATGAAAGGAGCTTGGCAAAATCTTGAAGGCCTTTGCTATGCTCATTTACATTATTAATTGTGAGCAGGATATAAAAGCAATGATGAGCATTAAGATCACGTATTCACATCGAGCACACACACACACACACATACACACACACACACAGACACACATACACAGAAGCCAAAGCTTTAAATTCTTTGTTCGATTTTCGTTCCAAAGGTGAGCAATGTTCTACAAGTATATGCTGCAAGGTACTTCAAACGGCTTGACAACCATTCAAATTTGCTAGCCAGACGGCTAACTGCCAAGCCGATGAAAATACGTCTCAAAAGGTGTCATCCATCAGATCAGATTAAATGTATACTCCAATAACATAATTATAAACATTAAATAAAAATAGAATAAATATATTTAAAAAAAAAAATTAATATATAGCTGCGAAAAATAAAATATCAGCACTTTGAAATGCAAAGTTTAAGATGTTTCCATCGATACATTTATAAGTGGATTAATCTACAGATTACTTTCATAAAAGCAGAAAACAATAAATTATTGCGACAGAAAACAATTATCACCAAAATATTCAACATTTTTTATGTAATTAAAAAAATTCTCAAAAAAGTCGCAAAATTGACAAAAAAAAAATATATTTCACAACTTTTTCATTTTGCGCTAGAAATTATTAAAAAAATAAAAATAAGTAACAGACTCTGCTACTCAAAGCTAATATAAATATAATATAAAAAATAATAAAACAATAATTTTCCAGGTATAGAGCATCTTTGATCTAATGTTATTATAAATTTAAAAATATAAAAATATTTATTAAATTTTAGCGAAGATTTTATTTTTGATAATTGAGCATTAAGAAATAAGATTAAAAATAAAATCCTTGCTAAAAAAAAAAATTGTTATTCAATTTTAGCAAAGAATTTATTTTTTATCACTTAATGCTCAATTATATATAAAAATATATATATATACAAATAATAAAAAAAATCTTTTTAATCCTGAAAATTAAATTTCAATCAAACTTATTTTACTCTGAGCAGAAAAATGAACATTAATAATAATTATTATATATAAAATAATAATAATTATATATAAAATATGCAAGATGAAATAATTAATATTAAATGCAATTTGACAGCATAAGAAATATTAACAATAAAATAATATATAAATAATATTAAATAAATATCAAATATTAACTAATGTATATTAAATTTCAATATTTATTTGATTTATTTTTATTTAATTTTTGTTATCCCTTCTCTAAACCTCTCTGCCGATCTCTTTCACCCGCAGCTACCCTCGCGTGCGCTCAGCTCCATGCAAAAGTTGACCGCCCTGGACTTTGACTACAATGAGATAATACGCATCGAGGACTACAGTTTCTATGGACTGCGCGTGTCCAAGCTGAACATCAAGGGCAATCGGCTGCAGGCCATTCCGGAGCACGGCTTCGCTGGACTGGAGGACTGCATGCAGGAGATCGATGTGTCGGAGAATGGCTTGCGCACATTTCCAATGATGGCACTGCGCAAGCTGGATCATTTGCGCATCCTGCGGCTCTCTAACAACAAGATCTCCACGTTCTACGGTGACATTCAGCTGGCCACGAACAATGCCTCCGCGGCAGCAGCAACGGCAGCTGCTCTGCAGCTACCTTCATTGATTCTGCTCGATTTGAGCTCGAATCAGTTTAGCGAGATTACGCACGATTGCTTTCGCGCCTTTCCGCAGCTGAAGACGCTGTCGTTCTATGCCAATCAGATTGAGATCGTGCAGCCGGAAGCCTTCAGAAGCCTCAAGGAGCTCATGTCGCTGGACATGTCGCACAATCGCATCATCACGCTCGATCCGAAGGTCTTCGACAAGAACAAGCGCCTGCAGACGGTCGACCTCAGCCACAATCACATACACGCCATCGGCGGCGTCTTCTCCAATCTGCCGCAGCTGCGCGAGGTTTTTCTATCCGAGAACAATATATTGGAGCTGCCAGCGGATGCGTTCACCAATTCGACCAATGTGGATGTGATCTATTTGGAATCGAATGGCATTGCCCATATCGATCCCAATGTCTTTAGCACTTTGGCCAACTTGGATCATTTGTATTTGCGCTCCAATTTCATACCCCTGGTGCCCGTCACCCTGTTCGACAAGTGCACGAAGCTGTCGTCGCTATCGCTGGACAACAATGAGATTCAGGATTTGGAAATTGGTATGTTTCGCAAGCTGGAGCAGCTGCGCGAGGTGCGATTGCATAACAATCGCATACGACGTGTGAGGAAGGGTGTCTTTGAGCCGCTGCCGGCACTGCAGGAGCTGCACATCCAGAAGAACAACATCGAGGACATTGAGCCGGGCGCATTTCACACCTTGGCCAATATGCAGCACATCAATCTGCAGGACAATCAGCTGACCATGCTGGAGGACATATTCCCCGAGCAGAACTCCTCGCTGCTCTCCATTCAGCTGGAGGCAAACTATCTGCACAAGATCCATCAGCGCACATTCCGGCAGCAGCAACGCATCCAGATCATGTGGCTGCGCGACAATCAGCTGGTGAAGATCGATCGATCGCTATTCGTGGACACACCGCATCTGGGACGTCTCTATTTGAGCAACAATCGCATACGCGAGATCGAGAAGGACACCTTCATCAGTCTGGGTCTGCTCAAGTTCCTCGATCTCAGCGGCAATCAGCTGCGTCAGCTGCGGCGCGACTATTTCGCCACGCTGCACAGCTTGGAGGAGCTGAATCTGGCACACAATCAGATCGAGGCCATCGAGGGTTATGCCTTTAGTCGGCTCAAGCAGCTCAAGACGCTGGATCTCTCGCATAATCCCCTGGTGCAGCTAACACGCGACATCTTCCTGGATGAGCTGCCGCTGAGCACGCTCAATCTGCGCAACACTTCGCTGCGTAAGCTGGAGCAGCACACGTTCAAGTCCATGCAGAATCTCAACGAGCTCAATCTGGAGCGTAATCAGCTCAATCCGGCGGACATACAGAAGCTGGACGTGCCCAGCCTGAGGCGTCTCCATCTCTCGCACAACAACTTTAGCCATGTGGGCATTGGCAGCACCACTGGCGGCATCATGTCCGGCATGTTCGATAAGCTGCGCTCCCTGCAGCAGCTATCCATGGCCAACTGCAGCCTGAGCAGCATACCCGATCAGCTGTTTGCCAAGAACACGAACCTGGTGCGCATCGATCTGTGCGACAATCAATTGACCGAGATGAATCGCAACATCTTCAACGGGCTGAACGTGTTCAAGGAGCTGCGTCTGTGCCGCAATAATCTCGTCGAGTTCCCGCACATTGCGCTGTACAATCTGAGCACACTGGAGACACTGGACCTGGCCAAGAATCAGCTGAACTCCATTGATTTCTTCAAGCTGAGCGGCACACTCAATCTGCGGCAGCTGGTGCTGCGCGACAATAAGATCAGCTCGCTGAGCGGCTTCAATGCGGTTAATCTGACGCAATTGGATAATGTGGATCTCAGTGGGAATTTGTTGCTCTCGTTGCCGGCGAACTTTCTGCGTCATTCGATCAATTTGCAGCGCGTGGATTTGTCCAGCAATCGATTCCTGCAGATACCCAGCTCAGCGCTGTCGGATGTGTCCATACCGCGGCTGTCCTGGCTGAACCTGACCGGCAATCCCATCAATAAGATCTATACGGTGAAGGAGGAGCGTTATCTCTATCTGAAGGAGCTGTACATTTGCCAAACGAATCTCTCCATACTCACATCCAAGGATTTCGAAGCCTTTCAGGCACTGCAGCATCTGCATTTGGTCAACAATCGCATCACACGCATCTCGCCCGGCGCATTCAAATCGCTGGTCAATCTACTGACCCTGGACATCAGTGTCAACGAGCTGGAGATGCTGCCCAAGGAGCGCTTGCAGGGTCTGCGACTGCTGCGGCTGCTCAACATCTCGCACAATACGCTCAAGGATCTGGATGAGTTCAGCAGCGAGCTGGGCCAGCTGCAGACGCTGGACCTGAGCTTCAATCAACTGGATCGCATATCGAAGAAGACCTTTCGCAATCTGCACGGACTCGTCGAGCTGATGCTGATGGGCAATCGCATGACGGCTCTGTCGAATGATGGCTTTCGCTATTTGCGCAAGCTGCATTTGCTCGATCTGCGCAAGAATTACTTTGAGCTGGTGCCGCTGGAGCCGCTGAGGCCGCTCGAAACGAATCTGCGCACACTGAAGCTAGAGGGTGAGTAGCGGGAATGTGTCTGGAGTTTAGCCAGCCGTAAATGCACAGTCCTTTAGCTAATTTGTTGCTTACTCTGATGGCATTTTCATTTGTTCATTTCGTTCACACACACACACACACACACACACACATATACGCATATATAGAGAATCCACTGCATTGCAGTTGCGATGCACAAAAGCTCTGGGAATGGCTGCGGGATCATCGCAAATGGTCGCTATCGCCAACGGGCGGCGATAACATTAATTATCTGAGGTGCGAACACCCGACAGAGCTGCGCGGCAAGGTGTTTGGCCGCATGGAGCCGCAGCAATTTTGTGATGCCCCATTAATACCCAAAATGGCCATACAGGACATACAGCCGTATTCGGTGGTCGTTTCCTGGCAGAGTCGCGACCATTTGGGCCTCACTGGCTTCGAAATTGTTTACCATGCCACCGGCGATGGACTCATTGCGGCACCAGCCGACCGCGACGATACCCGAGGCCGTACCGATAATCATCACGAACTGGATAGGGATAGGGATAGGGAGAGGGATAGGGAGCGGGACTACGATATACCGCGCCAGTACAGCGAGTTTGAGCGAGACGGCGAGAGGGAACGCCTGGCCCAGTTTGCTGCCACGGATGAGGTGAGTGAGGCCGTTGATTGCTCAACCAGACACCAACTGACAGTGGACGCACAAATTTAAAAGAAATCCAATGTTAAGCACTCGATGCCGTGATGACCAACTCCAGCTCCAGCTCCATCACGTCCTGTTTGGCCCCCGGCCCGTAATTCTCTTTTAATAAACGCTTAATCAACGCTTAGCGGTCGACGTGGAGCAGGGGATGTGGCCATGTGGCCCCGTTCGATCGGCGATAAACTGCGCAACTTTGTGCATACAAAATTTAATTTAAGCATCAACGTTGCCCCGGGTTCTCAACTAACTAAGATGCCAGCACAGTGGGCTCGACTCGTGCAAAATGTGCACAGAATTATTCAAGTTGAAATGAAATTTTTAAAATCTGTTATTATTCGAATAGACTTTGGTTAGAAATTGTTCTAGCAAATGGTCTCAATTAGAAGTTTCTAAATCGTCTTGTCTTCAGCTCTCACAATTGATTATAAATCACAAAAGTTGGTTTACTTATTCCAATTGATATTTTAGCTAGTGTTTTGTAGGTTGGCAAGCAACTTGATCAGTTAAATTTAATAAATTGTGTTGTCTATATATATGGAATTTGAATGGAAACAATAAAAAAAATAATTTGCAAAAAAATTAAATACAAAAAAAAAAAATTAAATAATATCAAAATAATGCAAATAAATAACTATAAAATAAAAAAATTAAATTAAATAAATAATTCATGTATTTAATTAATCAATAAAATTTAATTTAAAAAAATATTTAAAAATGCGTGCAATTTTTAAAAATTATATTAAATAATTAAAATTATTAATAAAAAATTAAATTAAATAACATAAATAAATTAAATCAATTAAATAAAAAAACTAAATAATATTAAAAAAAAAAGATAATAAAACAATATGACATAGAATCAAATTATTTAAAAAATGCAAGCAATTATTAAAAACACAAAAAAAAAATATTTAATAGAATTAATAAAATTAAAAATATATATCTCATAAAATAATATAACATACAAATTAAATGTTAAAACAAAAACAAGCATTAAAAAAAAATTGCAAGCAATTGTTAAAAATTCCAAAAAATTAAATTTAACTTATCAATACAATTAAAAAATATATTTAAAATATATAATAAAATAAACAAACATATAAATAAGGTATTTTAACAATGCAATCAATTAAAAAAATGTTTAAAAATAATAATTTAATTAAATTAATCAATAAAATAAGCAATAAAAAAATATTAAAAACACATGAAATAAATACATTTTTAAAAAATTTAAAAATAAATAAATAAATAATAAATAAATAAAAAAATAAATATTAAAAAAAATATATTCAAATAATATAACATATATATAAAATATTTAAAAAATACATACAATTTTTTAAAATGTTTGCAGTTCACAAAGTTTTTAGCTTCTTTATTTAATATTTTCCATCATTTAATTTTAACAATTCAAACGCGAATCGAGCCCATTGTTCAGGTCAGTTAGTCATATTGCGGCCGCAGGCCCTGACAGAAAATTTTAATAAAACGACACGACGACGCGGACGCGGACTATAATGATGATAATGATGATGATGATGATGATGTGGAGAATTGGAGAATGGGTGACTGGGGCATATTGAGTACATGACTGAGGTTGGCATCGCAATAATTATGTTGAAAACTTGCTTAATTTATTCCATAGATACACGGCAAGCGTCTAAACGGCTCGGCCAGCTCAACAAAGCTAACGAAATTGAGCCCCAACACGCGCTATCACATCTGCGTCATCGGCACGGGTAATTGGCTCTCGGAGCCGTTGGCCAATGCGCTTCAAAGGCTGCACTACAATGAGTCGCGCGAGGACCTGCTCCTTACACTGGCTGCTGCCGGAGATGGTCCATTGGCCGCCGCCCTGCCCTCCATGCCGGATAGCTATTCGCCGTATCAGCATCTGAACGGCGCCATGCAGGAGCAGCAGCAGCAGCAGCAGCAGCACCAGCAGCAGGCGTTAATTGAGAACAGCATTATGACGGACAAGGCGCTGCATGAGGTGCTCAAGAACTCGCACATCTCGGCCTGCACCGATGTACAGACGCTGGACTCGACGCCCAGCCTGATCACGGACGAGAACGGATTGTCGAGCAACGGATTCATACACTCGATACTGACGCGTCGCCTGGGCCTGATTGTTGGCTGCTGTTTGGGCATCATCGTGTTCATTGTGATGATATCGGTGCTCAGCTACGTGAAGCTCAAGAAGCAACGCATCGAGAATGCCAAGCGGCAGGCGGCCATGCCGCCCGAGTATATCTCCTATCGCCACTTCTCCATACCCAACGAGGAGCTAACGCGCACCGCGGCCAGCGTCAACAGCGCTGCGGCCGCAGCAGCCGCTGCCTCGGCGGCAACAGCGCCACCTGGCGGCGCCCATGGCATGGCCAGCGTGCCGAGCGGTATCAGTGCGCATATAAGTGGCACCAGCCTGAGCACCGGCACCACCACCACCACAGCAACCACACCCATTGGCGGCATACCCTTGGCCCTGGCCAAGTCCGGCAGCCGCAGTCCCATCGTGGGCATTGGAGGTCTCGTTGTCGAGAATGGCGATGCGGGCAGCATTGTGGCCGTCTCCACATCGCCGGCGAGCAATGCGCCACACAACAATCACAGCCACAACAACCATCACCAGGCGGCGCATCGGCCCAACAACGGGGCCATTGCTGGTTATATGGCAGCCGGTGTGGTGCTCAATACGAATCATTTGAGTGTCTGTTAGTCATTCATTCATTCATTCACCCAGCCCATGGTTGGCTTATTTCAATTGCATTCGATTTGCAGTGCACTTCATGAATGTTGCATATTATATGCTGAAAGACTTTTTCTCAATTGCCATCATTAATGGCGCCACTTCAGGGCATTATCAATGTCAAAATGTAGCATGCAGAGCATATGATGTACATATATATATGTACTATATATATATATATATATATGTGTGTGTGTGTGTACTCCAACAATAACCAATTCAATCAGATGAGTATTACGAAATATGCAGTGCTCAAAAGTTTACGCAAATAATTCATTTTACCACACTGGCTCAATATATCTCTCGCTGCACTCACTTGATCTGCCAAATACGCCCACACAAATCCCACACATATATATATATACATACATATATACATATATATATATATATATATTTGATGTGGCATTCAATTCATTTAGCATAAAAACTTTTTCAATCGGAGAAAATGTCAAAGCATTTTTTATGTTTTCAATGTGGCCCAAAAATGCATTTAATTTATGAGTAAAAAACTAAAAACTTAAAAAAAAAAAAAAAAGAAATAAAGAAAAAAACAACTTCCAACAAATAAACAGCAAAAAAAAACTAGGTTAGTGATAATAAACATCATGATGCGTTCAACGTTCGTTTAGTTATGACAATTTCAAATAGAGAAAAAAATAAAAATAAAAAAAATTATTAAAAAAAAAAAAGTAAATATACATATATAATAGTACAGAGAGTAAACCATATTCAATGTAAATAAAAGTTGGAACGCAATGAAAACTCAACGCAAATATGAAAAGCAAAATAAAAAAACAAATAAAGGAAAAATCTGTTTTTAGTGTAATCATAAATATAAAAAATAAAATAAAATAAAAATAAAATGACAAAAAACAAAAAACTATGAAAAGTGTCGTAGATAAAGCAAAAGGCCAGCTACGCATAGTCTATATACATATGTATGTATTTAGGGTTTAGAGAGGCACTGACACAACTGTAATCAATGTTGATGTTGTTGACTTTTTTTTTTTTTGAGCAAGCCAAAAAAAAAAAAAAAAGAAATACTTAGAATTAATCAAGAACAATTTTTTTTTCGAAGCAGCGCGGTAAGTAAGAATCACTAAGAAAACGAATGAGTTTAATAATATTTAAACTGCAAGAGCAACATATTACAACTAATTAAAAAATATACAATTAAAAAATAAAATACGAAAATACGAAATTAGAATAGGCTAAGGATAACAGCAGAAAACAAAAAAAAAATGAGAAAAAGAAAAAAACTCAAAGAGTTTCATTTTTAAAATGCAAAAGAAATCCGTTTTTTTTTTTCTTCTACATTGTATTTATAATTTACATAATAAAATAAATAAAATGCAATTTTTTTTTTTTTTAAATAACTAATTATATGGATAAAGAAGCAGTAACTTTAGTCAAGGATTTAGCTATAATACGAATAAATACAAATTGAAAGCATATTTAAATATTTAAGCAAACATATTTATGTATGTGACAGCGCGCTGCGTAGTATACCAATTACTTTATGGCCAGCTGAGAACAAGAGCAACACGAGAGACACAAATGCAAATAATGCTAGCAAGCTAAATCTTAGCAAACCAATAAGAAAATAGAATGCAAAAACAAATCAAATCAAAAGTTGTTTACGCCCCAGTCCCCGAGCTTAGAGCACAAGTCTCGGCTTGTGTCTGAAGCGAAAACAATAGCATACTTATGTGGGTGGCTAAATCCACATGCATATACATACATATTGGATAGACAGATGATACCCTGTAAAAGTCTGTCAAGGCAGAGAGTATGCAAACTTATTGGAAAATAGCTGCAAATCAAAAATAATAAATAAAAAATAAATAATAAAAATCAAAAATCAAAAATCGAAATTAAGAATCAAATGCAAAAATACCATAAACAAAATGAAAAATAAAAATACAAATACCAACAAAAAATATATATACAAACAAACCAAAAAAAAAAAATAATACTATAAGAGTAAATCTATGCATTAACGAAGCTTAACAAATGCTCTGCAGAAATCATGTGTATGCATGTATGTGTATGCATGTGTGTGTGTGTATGTGTATTAACTTTAGCACGTATACACACACACACACACACACACACACACACACTCACTCAATAGTTCTAGTCTTACGTAGAACTTGCAAGCCAAAAGCAAACAGAATTCAAAATACAAAAAAAAAAAAAATAAAAATAAAATAAAAACCAAATGCAATAAATGAAATTATTATAAACAAAACAAAAAAAAAATTCAAATATTGTATTGAATGCAACCAGAACTAAATATAAATAAATGACAAACGAAATTTAACAATAAATTCTGTTTAAAATTTGTGCTTTAATGAGTTTGGGCTGGGTTTGATTTTTGATGGGCTTGAGGTGCTATCAAATGTCGTCTCATATATTGCAGAACTTGAAGTAAACTCGGTTTGTATATACTTATTTTATTTATACATATATATACATATATATTTATTATCTTGTTTTTTTTTTTTTTCTTTTTCTTGCGAAAATTTTAATGAAATGGACATTTCCGCTGTCTTGAGCACGTATTCTCATCAACGATATTAAATGCAATGCGGAATTTTAATTAGCCGCGCACATACACAGAGTGAAAGAGAGAGAGAGAGGTAGAGACACCCACACACAGAAAGTGTGTGAGAGAGAGAGAGAGATAGAGACGCACTCAGTGCGAATGCAGCTCTCACCTGCTATAAGCCAAATTCAGGCATTTGCTCTCTCTCTCGCTTTCTATTACTCATGCACTTCTCACTCCATCTCTCTCACTCTCTCTCTCCCTTTCTCTTATTTTCTGTTATTAAAATGTATAGAGACTTTGTGTGCAACAAGATATGCTGGCGGTAAGGGGCCAAGAAGCCCCCAACAATAGAAGAGCAACTGAAACTACAAGCAGTCTGTCAGACTAACACACACACACACATACACACACAGACACACACACACACACACACATGCACACACACACGCAGTCCATTTAAAAGTTGATGCAATAGCAGCATGTTCTACTACAATATTTACAGCAACTGGCATACATCAAAGCAAACGTTGTCAGATATTTTGAGTCACTGATGACAGCAACGAATTTTGATTAATCTCGAAGCAAAGTAGAAAGCTTCAATAGTAATATAAACAACATGTATCTTTGCCTTTGCAGTGGTGTAATTAATGTTTTCCCTCAATAGTATGTGAATATTTGAAAATGTTTTCTTTGAAATGCATTCAAATATTATTATGGATAACTATTGAGAGTTGCAAGTTGATTTTTTTTTTTTTTTTTTTTTTTTGGTTTATTCTTGGCAAAGCTAAGCCTCCAACTGTAACATATGTATTGCATGTTAGGCAAAGATAACTTTTGCATATGAAGTTGCTCTAGTATATCGAAAACACTCGAATTATGCTTGAGCAAGGCAAAGAGCGAATGTATGAGCTCATGCAAGTTTAGTTTAGTTAGATGTTAAAGAAGAGTTTGAGCCCGTTTTATATGACTCAAAAGTTGTAAAACTAAGCTAGCGCTACTAGAACTAGTTGAAGTCGTTGGCATTGATGCTAGATGCTAAATAAGTTGATTTATTCAAGCAAAATTTAATTGGCAATCAAGCAGCGACAAGGGAATGTTCCAAATGTCAAAAATGTTCTCAGAAGTATTTTTTTATTTATTTATTTTTTTTTTGTATTTTTAAGAGTTTTCTTTTTTAATATAAAACCTTTATATTTTATATTTCTATATTTGAAATAATATTAAATGCACCGGATTTTATAAAAATATGTGTTTATTTTATTTATTTTTAAATTTAATATATTTATATATGTATTTTATTAATTTATATAATTTATAAACTTTTGTTATTTTTTTAATTTTTTCAAAAAATCTTTTTAATATTAAATTTTAAAATTTGTATTAAGTGCACTTTATAAAAATATATATTTATTTTATTTATTATTTATTTTAAATATATACATTATATATATTTAAATAATTTATAAATGTTTTTTATTTATTTAATTATTTTAAGATTTTTTTTTAATAATAAATTTTTAATTTAATCAAAATTTTTATTTTGTATTAAGTGCAATTGATTTTATTAAAATATATATTTATTTTATATTTATTATTTATTTCATATATATATATATATATATATATTTTATTTTATTTATTTATTTCATACATATATACATATTTAATTTATTTAAATTTTTTAGAATCAATTTAAAAACTAAATTTTTTAATTTTAAATGAAGTCGGTAGTCGAAAATGATTTACAATGTTGCAAATGTCTAAAATGTTGGAAGAATTCTGGTTATTTGTTTGATTCTATTTTATTTTCTTTATTTTGTTTTACGCAATATTTTGCATATTAAATTTGTATTTAAATAGATAAACACAATATTAAATGTCACTGATTTTATAGAAGTATATATTTATTTTATTTATTATTTAATTTATATATTTGTATTTTATTTTATTTATTTTATATATATACATATATATTTTTATATTTATTTAATTTTTATTTTCTTTTTTCAAGATTTTTTTTAAATTAATTTTTTATTAAATAAAATTGGTTATATACAAAAAATATATATATGTATTTATATGAACAAGTTCCGCTTTCAGTTCAGCTGCTTTCTCTCTCTCTCTCTCACACACTTTCTCACTCTCCTCCTAGCAGCCAAGTCAGCTCTATATAAAAATAAACAGTTTTAACTATAACTCTAGTCAACTATCTCAGTCTAAACTTGTGTAGAATGAAGTAGCTACGCTCATGCGCTAGACTAACTAGCAACAAATTAAATATTGTTAACGACTCAAAATACTCCATTGTAAACAGAGTCACATTTCGGCAACCACAGAGCGAGAGAGAGAGAGAGGGAGAGAGAGTGAGCTGGCTGGCAATGTAAATTGGCTAGTAAGCTGAGATGTTGGCACAGGAATATTTGTTGTTTGCCCAAAGTGAATAAGGATGCGGCAACTGGAGCAGGATTAGAGAGGAGCAAGTGTCGCAGTGCTGGAGCAGCGTGAGCTGTATGCGGCACCATTTGCATTACTTGCAACAATAAGTAGGTAACTAAGTAAGTTGCTTCATTAAAACTAACTTTAATTGGCAAAATTTCCACCTGCCTGACGTGAATAGGAGTCTCTCTCTCTCTCTCTCTCTCTCTCTCTATCGCCCACTCGCCCTCTCTGTCTCTCGCTCTGGAGAGAAAAAAGATGCATGACAATATCGACAGACACGACCATTTACCGCTCCACTCAGCTAGGAAAACATTTTGCTGGGCTTTAGGCAAACAGCAATTGCAACTGCAACTGCAACTGCAACTGCAGCTGCAACTTCGACATTGGAACTTGAGACGTGGAGTCGCTGTAACCACAATTCAAGTCAAGTTACGTTAAGTCAAATCGTCATCGCCAACGTCATCTTCATCATCATCTCAACGACATGGATGTCAACTGTCTGCCTTGGCTGTCGCTGTGGGTTCGACTTAATTGCATGACAAGGACAAGCGCTGAGAGAGCGAAAGAGGAGAGTAAACGATGCACAAATATTCCACTACATAGCTCTATTAAAACATAGAATCCGAACAGAGTATAGAGAAGTATCTGCATATTGCGTTGCCAGCCAGTTTTTGTCGAATATTTTTGCAACAGAACATGTTGCTCAAATTGAAAGGCATGGTTAGCCGAGCGACAAGCTCGACTTTTGCAGACAGGACACTCAATCACCAGGCAGCCAATAGTCAATTAAGTTAGCAACAACAACAACAACAACAGAGACTTGACAGAGTTTTTAAAAAGAAAATATTGGTTGTTGGCCCAACTTGAAACTATATCAAAGAGATATAATTCACAGTGTCACATAACTTGGCCAACAACTAAAGTAAACCGTGTAAGCCAAAACAGAAAAAAAAAAATATATATATATATATAAAAATATATATATATATATACATAAACAAAAAAAACAAGCGGAACATATTTTTCACATGAACACCGCAAAACTATTGAAAATTACTATAAACAGCTTCGGCAAACGTATGCCATGGACTTGGCTGGCCATCAACAACAACAACAACAACAATAACAAAGATATTTGAAACCAAAACTGACCGCCACCCAGTCGATTTATGAGCATCGAAAAAAAAAAAAATAAAAGAGAAAAAAAGTTTATATATATATAAAATATATATGTATTAGACAAACAAACTGTGAACCGAAAAGTTTTTCCATTAAATCAATGAAGCGCACAAAATATTCGCGCCAACAATAATATCGAGTCAAGGGAACAACGAAGCAACTCCATAAGTCAAAATAGTGAAAACTTTTCATTTGTTATATATATACATACATATATGTACACAATGTATATATGTATATAATATATGATTAATTGATGACAATCTTGTGTACTGTGTTGTGTTAAGGGATATGCAGTGACTGCATATGGGACTGACTGCATATAGCCTGAAGCCGATTTAGTTAGGTAGTTATAGCAGCGGCTCATGCATGTGTGTGTGTGTGTGTGTGTGCATTTTATGTATGATGACAGCTCGATTTTTTCTAGTTTTTACATTTTACTAAAAAAAAATAAAAATCATAAATAAAAATGCAGCAAAAGTTGCGGAAAACATTTGCGCCAAAAACAAAAAAAAAAAAAAGAAAAAGAGGCAAGCGAAGCGAAGTGAACAAAAAGCCAATTGGCTGCTGCAGCAGTCACAGTCAGAGAGTGGGCTGAGCCATGTGCATGTGTGTGTGTGTGTGTGTGTGTGTGTGAGCCGTGTACAAAGACGGACAAGTGGACAGTTTTTGGCGACGCAGCAGCAATGAATGACCATATGACAAAACATACGCTTCGTGTAAAAATTTTTGTCATAAATTTCGTTTTGGCGACCCCTTGACAACTTTTTCTGTGTGTTTAGTGCATTGTTTTTATTTGATTTTATTTTAGTTTTCCATTTGTTAAGGCATTATATACACACAGGTATTTTTAGTGTTAGCGGAATTATTAATTGAAGTTCGCATAAACTACATAATTGCGCAATTTACCCAAGTCAAACAAAATGTTTTCCATGCAAATATTGAACAAAGCTAAACTACAAAAATAAAATAAAATTACAAAAAAAAAGCAATAATCAAAAATAAATTCTTTGTTTATTGCGACAATTTGCACAGTGATTGCATGAGAGATGAATGAATAAAAAAATAAAATAAAATAAATAAATAAAATAATAAATTCATAATGAAGTACAGCATGAAGCGATCGCGTAAAATATATTGGGCACATGTTGCGCAACATCGCTAGCAACAAAGTTGCAGAACTTGCAAGAAAATAGTTTTGCTAAGCAATATTGTATTATATTATTATTGTATTATATTGTAATATTAGTAATGTTCATCTAGTATAATAAATATGTGACATTAATGCTTGCGATAAATCGTTGATTAATATTCCATATTAATCCATGTCTCAGCTGTAAACACTTTTGTAAGTAAACTCGTATTTTTTTTAATAATTAAATTTTTAATATTAAAATTTAACAAAAATAATAGATATTTAATATAGAAAGTAATATTAGAACGCATAAATAGTAGAAGCTAATATTAGTTTACTTTTTTATAATTAATTTCCAGAGCTCGCACGAGGCATTTCTCAAAGTTCCAAAATAAGTCACGCTTTCTCTCACTTGAAAAAAAAATATATATAAAAAAACACACACAGTAACAAATTCTAACTGTGCTCAACGAACTCGCTCAAGCTCAGACAGTAACGTTCTGTGTATGGATGTTCTCTAAGATCGTCACTCAAAGACGTTTTTGTTGCTCTCACATTTTTTCTGTATGTATTTGTGTTTATTCTGTTTTCGCTAAACAACGTTCATGTGCGTACATGTGTGTATGTATGTATATAAGAATTTGAAGTCGCTGCGCATTGCCCTTCTGAGATCTTCGCCTCCAAGTAAGTCAAAGTGTGCGAGTGTTTATCGTATTACTATGTCTCTTTAAGAGAATCTAACGCGAATTGCTCTAGGCAAAACTATCAGACGAAGACAGAAACGAAACAAAAAAAAATTCTCCTGCTCAGAAGAAGAGCGTGTGTGTGTGTGCTTTCTTGCTGTTGCGCTCAATGAGTAGAATGAGAGAATTGATGCGAATAACTATTATTTGCGAACTATGTCATTTTCACAAGCTTTCCAATATTTACAAATCAATGCAAATGAATTTCATTGTCTCGCCATATGGGAACTCTGGTGTAATCAGCTTAAATTCCAAAAATTTTTGTTATCGAAAATTAATTTAGAATTTTAGTTGTGATGCAAAACTTAATTTATTTAGCTTTATGAAAATTTCAGTTTATTAAATAAAGCGAAATACTTTATAAAAATAATCTGAAAATCCGATTAAAAGCAAACGATCTGCAATTGCCTACAAGTTCAAATTTATTTTATTTGTATATTGAAATAGTGTAATCGTGAAAATTTGATTTGTAAATTGCATTGCATGGTAGTTACTAGTCGATGTTGCACATAGATTTGATATATATGAATTAAATTAGCTGATCAGGGTTCCTTTGATTTATTCGATTTAATCGCGTTCTCCTTAGCATAGCCTGGAGCAAAGAGAATATAAAGTGTTCATTATTATGAAATGATTGCCCAGCAGGGAGACTACTGAAACTCACCATTTGAACATAATCCCGCCTCATAGGCTTCGAGAGTAGGATATAGATAAGAAAGGCATGCCGAACGACCTCCCACTTTGGCATCGTATTATTTTGACGGGTCCTGTATGCTTTCAAAAAGTCAAGATATGAGTTAAAGTTCATTGGTTGAATTTTAGATATATTTGCCTTCACGCATGAGCAGTACTTGAGGTTCACGGATCCACGATTATTTTGCTTTTTAGCGACAGATTTTACCTTGCCCGCAGCAACTTGGGTCTTTTTGGGCCTTGGTGTAGTTGTACGCTTTGGTGCAGTTGCACGCTTCAATGAAGTTGCACGCTTTGGTGCAACTACACGTTTACGATAGTCCTTCATACCGGTCGGCTTCTTGATTATACGAATCTGAACTCCGCATTTGGCCTTGCTCTGCAGCGTCTGTGATTTTCCCGTACGCATGGCTTTCTTCTGTATTTCAGTGTAATCGAAATAATTGCAATTGCTTCAATTTCCTATTTTCCATTGAGCACTTACCGCAGCACCTGCCTTTGGCTTGATTGCCACTTTTTTGGTAGCACGAGCTTTGGTCTTCATTGTTGGCTTTAATAATGGCTTACGATACGAATTTAGAATTGGTCTCTCAAAACCAACGAATTGAATGTATCAGAGGAATGGTATTACACTTAAATATTAAAAAAAAAAACGTCGATTTTATTAAAAGTCTCGAAACGAAATAATTTTTTTTATTTTATATATCAGCTCGAGCAGCACGTAAAACGATTGATAAATGAGTGAATCAAATGTTCTGAAAATCAGCCTTATATACCCTAAGCTTCTCCAGAGCCTACTAAGATTAAAATAAAAAAATAAAATGATTTGAATTGAGTATACTGATTTCAAGCAATAGAGTATATCGTAAGCTTCTTTTTTTTTTAATTTCCCTTTAATATGTAATGCATAATTCAGTATATAAATGCAAAGCAAATTTTATATATTTTATTTCTTATTTATGTTTAAAATAAGAGTTGATATATTTCCGTTAAGAGCTGTTAAGTCACTCGATGATATCGCATTCGTTAGTATCGATGTTTTAAATCATGAAGTTCAGTGATGCCATTTATTTTTATCCAAAAAAGCTAGAACGACGAACTAAGGCTGAAGCTTCGGGAAAAGAAGATGAAAAAAGGCTGATTGTTATATATTAATACATATATTTTTTTAATCAATAAAGACATATATTTATTTATTTGTATTTTTTTAAATATATGCATTCACTCATAAGCGGAATATACATAAGCATAAACGTCCCGCACTTTTTGTTTATATAATTCTTTCGGCATCTTACGTGTTTATTTTAATTTATTGCTTGGCAAACGATTTTCCCAGTGATGGAAAACACACAAAATTTGCAGAGGAATTTTTGAAGGAATTTTTTAGGGGAATTATTCGATTAATGTAAATATCGATTCTTTAATAGTAGAATAACATTTCAAAAGTGCAACACGTTGAAAACAGCTCGTAAAATTGAGAAAACAATGCAAAAGAAAAGAAATGCAAAAAATTAAAAAAAAATTATATATTTTTTTAATGTACTAAAAAGGCTAAAATTCCATATGACCGTTATTTTCAAATTTATGCAGCAATCGCATTTCCAAAACCAGCCTTAGTTGACGAGAAAAAAACTGAAATGACATAAGTGATGAAGTGAAGCTAATATTAAAGGTTTTGCAATTTTATTAAAGTGACTCATAATTATTATTATTATTATTATTATTATTATTATTATTATTATTATTATTATTATTATTATTATCATTTTTATTATTATTATTATAATTATTATTATTATTGTTATTATCATTATTATTATTACTATTATTATTATTATTATTATTATTACTATTATTACTATAATTATTATTATTATTATTATTATCATTATTATTATTACTATTATTATTATTATTTTGTTATATTTTTTTTGCTCTATTATTTTGTAAATTTATAATTTTTGTATTCATTCGCATATACAAAATAAATATATATAAAGTATAAATATATTTATGTAGACTGATTTTTTGGCCAATTGTTGATCAGCTCAACTCTCACTTCATTTCAGTCCCTATTCAACCAGCCAAAGGCAAACCGATGCTTAATTAAGCGTTGCTTTATTTTTTTTATTATTATTTTTTTTTTTTTTTTTTTTGCATCTGACGCATATACATACATATACATTACGTATGTTAAAGTAAAAGTAAATAAATTGATAAAAAAAAAAACATTAGTGGATTATCTGTGAACACGCTGTGCTGATGCCCCATCGAGGGAATCGCCACAGTGTCTTTGACAAGGAAATTCCATTAAAAATGAAAGTTTTAAATTTCAGAAAGCAGCAGCAGCAGCAGCAGCAGCAGCAGCAACAGTAGCTAGTTGTAGCAGCAGCAGCGGCAGTGGCAGTAAATCAACAACAACTGCAAAATAAACCACAAGCAACCAGCTAAAGACAACAGCAACAAATGAGCAACAATAGCAACAATAGCAACAAGAACAACAGCGAAACAAAAAATAATATAGCAACAGAGTGCCAGTTATTGTTATTGTTAGTGCTTGTGCTGGTGGGATTGCTGTTTGTTGTTGTTTTACTTGCTGGCGTTGCCTCCTGCTCCTGCTGCTGCTCCTGCTCCTGCTACTCCTGCTCCTACTGCTGCTGCTGCTGCTGCTGCTGTTTTTATAGCTGCTTACAGTTAAAATGGCCAACAGACTTACAACACAGATAGCAAAGTTGCCAGCTCGGCCAACGTGCAAAACACAAACAGAAGCTGCCCGTCTTGTGATAAATGGCCACTCCATAAATTTTTATTTCTACTCAACTCAATCTCAAGCTCAATCTCTTGCTGCTGCTGCTGCTGCTGCTGCTGCAGGTGCTGCTCTTGGTCAGTTTTATGGGCACTGCTCTTGCCGCGAAAAGCACTCTTCGTTTTGGGCCATGATTGCGCACAGTCCACAGTTGGCACTCCAGCGAGCAAGAGTTCGCCTTAAGCTCCAGCAAAATTGTTTGTCTGGCATTCTGATGGGCAGGCTGGCTGGCTGGCTGGCAGCAGCCAGTATGATTTCCATTCAGCACGAGCTGCTGGCAACGCATGCAAATTGATTGCACTGCCAGGTGAGCGGATGACAGTGACAATGATGAGCATCAGTAGCAGTAGTAGTAGTAGTAGCTGGACACAGTCGCCGCCTCGTCCAGATAAGCAGACGCTACAAATAAATTACGGCATTGTCAGCAAAGCCGGCAAAATTGTCATCGACATGCGCATTATCATTTAGTCCAATTCCCGCCTTGTCTGGCTGAGAACTGAGAGCTGAGAGCTGAGAGCTGAGAGCCGCTGCTGGCCAACTCTTAACTTGGCCAACAACTTGTTCGCATTTATCAATTTTGATTAACTATTAATTGTATAGCAGCGACATTCTTTGATACACACAATATAGCCAAGAATAGTAAAAGTTCTCTCAAACACACACAGCCTAAACCTTAAAGCTATCAAATCTCAGCAAAGCCAGTGAGAACAACTTCAGCTGCTACTGTTAATAGCTCTTTGAATACTTTTGACAAACAGCTTACAAAGAAATTGAACGCCTCTTCTGGCATACAAATCATTTTGTTGTTATGCAAAAGAATCTATATCTCGATCTATTTCCAGGACTTGCTAGCTGCACAGCTTCTTCCAGCTGATGTTTCTCTTGGTGACAGCAGCCGAAAATAATAATAATAAATAATAAATAATAAAGTTTATGGACTTATGTATTTACAAACAAATGAAATAACTAGGCTCTAGTCAAGATTTGATTTCGAGATCCCCTGAACCCTTCGAAAAATCCAAAATATTCCAAAAATTTCACGGTTCGTTTCTACATGCACGCAACACATACACACACACACATATATATATACATACACACACATACACACACACACACTCACTCACTGATATACGCATATATACACATATGCAGGCGTCCTGCTGTCTCGCTTGCTCTGCATATGAGCATTGTTATGAGCACTTTTTTGATGAATAACTTTTATTATGGACAGACTTTCATAATAAAACTTTCAAATTATGATCATGACACTCATATGTGTACGCCAAATAACACCGTATGTCTCTAGCATATGAAATAAATTTTTTTACACATTTCGAAGAATTGAGGTGAATTAGAGGTCAGTATTCAAAAGCTAAAAAAAATCAAAATTGTATTAAATAATTATCTATCGATATGCAAAAGACTTTGAAACTCTATCTCTAAGGATGAACGAGATCAAATTCGATAAGTGATAAGTACTCGATAAATATTTTAATCGAAAATTCACATATTTATCGATGTTCTGAAACAAACACGATATGCGCATGCAATATACGAACATAACACAAAAATAATTAAGACGTCGACGTGGTCAAGAATATATGTATATGTATACCTTATGGGATCGGTTCCGATTTGCATTGGGTTCGTGGTCTAAAAATGATTAAATTTCATTTTCAGACACCTAAATAGATACACAGACATAAGTTAATAAAATGAAATTGCTCAAAGACGAAAGCTACATATTTATCAATATATAGAGTCTTAGCTTTTACTTCTACTTAGCAAACCCCATGCTCTAAATTTGAATTAATAATATTTTGAATTTTGAATGCATTTTAATATAAAATGTAATAGTCTCTCTATGCCTGGCCTGGCTCAGTCGATGTATGCATTATTAGCAACAGCTCAGAAAAGTCAACACTCTCGGACATTTGCACTCAGACAGGAAAAGTGCTCACATTAATGGAAATTTCATGCCTACTAATGCATCAGCCAGGTGATTGGGCTTGACTCTAAGCTGAAGCTTAGCATGGAACTTGCATTTGAAAACGAAAAGGCAACAATTAAAGCAGAAACTCTCTAAATGAAACTGGCCTCCAGACATAATTCCAAATTTACCCAAATTAAGAGCACAAATTGTTACCACAGTGCAAAACTGTTTGGAAATCAATTCGATTCCACGGCAGACACTCATCGTCATCTGCATCTACATCTGAGCAGGGCGCATTCATAATACAAATGTATTAATTGAAGCTGTTCAGTAAACTGCTACTTATCGATATAGCCCTTTCCATCTGTCCGTCCATTCGTCCGTCTGTCCGCCCGTCTATCCGTCCGTCTTTCCGTTTGTCTGTAAATTGCAAAAGCTCGAGAACTGAAATACTCGTATATTATCTACGCAATACGAGTTCAATTTTATGTGATCGATAACTCATCCCCATAGCTTGCTATCGATAATAATCGAACATTTTCTTCTACCTTTGTTTTTACGTTTTTTATACCGATTGAGCTATAGACCTTAAATTGCATATTTGAGAAATTTTTCTCATGCCTGTAAATAGACATATTTGAATACTATTATTAGGTTATGAACATTTCATGAAGCTCTTTCATCTAGAAATGGAGTCCGCGTAAATCCCAACTGTGTTAATAAATATATGCATGAGTAATAGAAACAAGTCTTACTCTTATGAACATTATAAACAGTATTGCTCTTTATTCGTTAAGTCAAATACGACAAGCATCAGTAAGCATGCAATTATCGCCGTTCGATGAGAGCTGCCAGTGTGTACACACATATTTATAAATACGGTACTGTGACTGGTGAGGTAAGATGCGCTTAAAGAAGAAGAATGTCAGTTTCTTGGAGAATTCAGATTAACTCTTAGTCGAACAGTCAAGCAATTTATCTATTACTACTCTTTATCTAATATATCTGCTTATCTATATCTTTTACTACTTATCTCTATTAACTACATACCATTTACTTACATTCCCTGGCACTATGGTATAAAAAAAAACGTATTTCTTGGCATCAAGTCAAATTTTCAATGATCATAACCAAAGTTCAAACTCACATTGAATTTTTCCTACACATATCATTTATACTTCAACAACAATTACTTAAAGACAATTGCAAGTTAAGATTAAGCAAGGTAGATTTAAGAGCAGCTTTTATTTTATACACATAAGATACATATATATATATATATATATATATATATATTGAAGTGAAACTTTTATATACACACATACATACCACATAGGCCGTTCAGTGATTTATAGTCGTAAGAGTTAATAGATGTTTTGTGCTCAGGCGAAAGGTGCCAAATGGACAGGGACACCTTTAAGTTGTGGTCGTTGTAGCTATCTTACAATTCGCTTTTCTTGTTCTTACTTTTATGCTCTACTCTTTATTTTATTTTATTTTCTTTTTTAAGCAGCTGTTCCACGCACGTTCGCGCACATAAATCAATTACAGAGCTCAGGGAAAAAGCTGCCGTCTGTGTAAGGCGTGGCAGTTGCCGATAGTCCCTAAATGCATGTGTGTGTGTGTGGATCTCTCCCTCTCCTGCTCTCTCTCTCTCTCTCTCTCTCACTGTGTGTGCCATTCCTTACTTTTTTTGTATTTTTAGCAATCGTCGATAGACTTTTGTGAAAGCGAGAATTGTTAACGCAAAACTCTCTGTAGCTGCGAGAAATTTGAAAACTTTTTAATACCCTAAAACTAGACAGAGTTAGATGGGCGATTGAGTGTGTAAGAGTGAGTGAGAGAGCAGCAGTAGTAGTAGATAAGCTGCATTAGTTTGAGGCGAGTTAGTTTACTTAACGATAGCAAGCCGCCGGATTTGTCATGATGTCTGTCAAGAATTGCCGTTAGATGCTGCAACTTTAAATATGCAGCGAGCGCAGCTGCTGAAGTGGAGCAGAGTACATAACGGAAATGCAGTTACGGCCGGAGCCAAAACGTTATTGATTGTTGCACGATTTTAGTCCAAAAGCTCCCACAACAAACATGGCCAGCAGTAACACACAGGGAGAGAGTGAGAGAGAGAGAGAGAGAGGGAGAGCGGGTGGTGGCTGTTTGTGGTCATCCATTATTGATTGATTGACTGGCTAGTTGGTTGACTGAGCGCCTGACGAATTGGCGCATTGATTGATCATCATTGTCGCACATTAGTCCAACGTCGCACAGTTGTTGCGGCCAGAACTTAAAGCCAACTTGAGCTAAACTTGCCATAGAATTCACGACAAGCTCTCTCTCTCTCTCTCACTCTCTCTCTCTCTCTCTCTATCAATTGGCTATGTGCATGTTCTTTCAGCCATTGCTGCTTGTTTCCTGTTGTCAGCCAAGTCAAGAAGCAACAGCTGCAGCTTGTCAACTTCAGCTGCAGCCCCAGGCTTTGAATAGTTTATAGACTAAGTACGCACTACAGCTGCCAATCAGATTATAAAAAAAGAAAAACAAGCAATTTCCAATTAATTAATGCAACCCAATTGCAAAACTGAGCTTTAAGTATTGTATTGCATTAAAGTCTACAAGGACTTTCAGTTATACATATGTATATTGAAGGGTCTCAGTCTGAGCTGTTGCTGCTATTTGTGTCCTTTCGAATGACAAACGTTACGGAAATTCCTTTTGCCTATCGTTTCGCGCTTGTTGGCTCCTGTGCGGCTTTATTATTGTGTTCTGTGCCAATTTCCGCTGGCGACAAATGCGTTTTGTAAATAAAATGTCAAAAGGATTTTCGTTTTGTGTCGCAAACGACCGAAATGTATCCCATCAGTATGTCCTTGCCGCAGCCACAAAACATGCCTGTGAAAGTCAGCGAGCTGTCATGTTCACATTCTGTCAATGCACAATACACACACACACACACAGAGAGAGAGAGAGAGATAGGGTGAGTGAGTGAGAGAGGGAGAGAGATCCATTTACATAAACGTATGGCACCACACCCTTTGCTCTCCATCAAAAAGATGTGGAAAGCCAGCTGTGACCACAGCCAGCTTATTTTCAGCATCGTCTTCAATTGCGCCACTCTTTCGCACATCCATATGCCTGTATATGAGTATTTTAGTTCGATTTTGGCCAAAACTGATGCCATTGCCATAGTCAGCAGCCAGCGATGCTGCCGCTGCTGCTGCCGCTGCTGCTGCCGCTGCTGTTTCTAGCACATTTATGGCCAAACGCATTTGCATGTAAATTATTGCAATTGTACGATATGCCCAGCCCCTAGCCAAGTGCTCTGCCCGCCCAATGCAAATAGTCAGCTTTCCAGATACTTAAGTCTCATCATAGCGCAGCGCTGAAAGTGGCCAAAAACTAGAGCTGTTAAAACTATCGATGGCGCCAGCGATTGTATCGAAGGACATTCTGTTATTTTTGGCGATATATTGATGGATTTTTTCATTCATAATTCAAATAATAACATAAATAAACCAATATGGGAAGGTAATTATTTATATATTATTTTTTTATTTTATTTTATTTATTTTCAAAATATTTGTTATTTAATTTTTTTATACATTTTTTACTTTTTTTTATAATATTAATAAACATTTTTGTACAGTAAAAGGTATTAAATAATATAATTTAAATAATAACATAAATAACCAATACGGGAAGGAAATTATTTATATATTAATTATTTATTTTATTTTATTTATTTTTTAATATATTTTTTATTTATTTTTTTTTATAAATTTTTTAATTTTTTTTTTTTTTTTATAATATTAATAAACATTTTTGTACAGTAAAGGGTCATATATTTTTTAAATAAATTTAAATTTAAGTAAATTTAAAGTTGTTCAAGTTTGCATGTCGAGCTTTAGCACAAAACAAAAAGTATAAATAACTTTCAAAAACTATATTTTTATTATTTTATTGTATTTATTTATTTTATGAATAATTTTGAGTTTTTAATAAGTCAATTATATTTTTATTATTTTATTTTATTTATTTATTTAATGAATTATTTTGAGTTTTAACTAAGTATGCATTAAAAACTAAAAGTTATTTATAAAATAAAATAATAAATATAAAATTTGTTTAACTTTTAGTTGTATTCATGTTATTATGTTACATATTTATTTTGATTCTCTTTATTTATAATTATTTATAAACAAAGGTTGCAATTAGTTTAGCGAGAGAGTCAATGCATTGCAACTCTATTAAAAACTTCCAATATATATAGAAATATAGATCGAGCTGATATTTCGTTTAAGTAGTATGTGAAAATAACTTGGTATCAGCCTGAATCTCTTGCTAATATAGCTCTCAAATAACCTTACCTTGAAGTCTGCAAATATTTATATTTTACTCAGACTCTGAATAGAAACTCCGAGAGCAAACAATTGCGCTTCGCTTCATACACGAGCTTGTTCGTGATCGGCTCGCAATCGTTTCTCTTTCTTTTGTCTCGCTCTGGCTGCTCTACGACTATTTAGTTGTGCGAAAAGTCTTTGTATGTATTAGTGTGTAAGCGTGGGTTGAGTTCGCTAAATTGCATTTGCATGTGTTAGTGTGAAAGGGAAGAAAGTTTGCAATTCAAAATTTGCATAGACCCTCTGTGTCTTTCTTGCTCACTACCTGACTTCATTGTGAGAGTGTGAAAGGGAAGAAAGTTGTCATTGATTCTCTGAGTCTTTCTTGCTCACTACCTGGACTCTCATTGTGCAAACGCCAATCGCATCGCTACCCAAACGATGTTCGTTAAACGAGCGTCGCACGACTGGCGAAAACAAAAACGAAATGAGCCGAAGGCTATTGCTTAGAGCGTAAGCTAGAGCGAGTGAGTATGATTCTTCTCGGTTGATCACTCGAAGGGAGCATAATTAAAAAAAAACAAAATAAACTCTTATCAACTTGCTGTAACTCACCTCAAAAAGCATTTCTAGATCTATAAATTCTATTTGAGCTGCTTAATATCCGCCAGTATAAACTATTTCCTCCGTTATTTGATTTGCCTGATTTACCTTTGGCTATTGAGTTTATTTTCTGGTCGCCTCAATTGGCTAACAATGTAAATGAATAACCGTAAATTGGGATATACTAATCGAAGATTTGTTTTGGCCCCTGTCCGTGTCTTGGTCGCATTTTTTATGCTCAGCGTCGAGATAAGGCGAACGAACACATTTCTTCTTCTTCATCTCCTCCTCCTTCTTCTTCTTCTTTGTATTCTATACAATTGTATTTTGGTCGTCCCTGTTGCCAGCTAACGCATAAACGATAAATGAAAAGAGACAATTTCAATAAAGTTTTGGCCACGCTGCAGGCATATCGAAAAATGGTCGCAACGACGAAATGCAAACCGGAAACGGAAACTGAGAAACGATGTAAAAAGCAAATTACATTTGACTGTCTGCTGTCCCACAATCTCTCTCTCTCTCTGTGTGTGTGTGTGTGTGTATGGCGTATAAAAATATTGTAAATGAAGCACAAATCTATGTAAATTAAAAAACATAAAAAACCACAGAAAGTGAACCAAAATGTTGTGGTCCTTGGTAAAACACAGAGAAACAAATTCTCTCTGAGCAAAGCTATGCGCAAGGGCAGCACCAGAAGCTAGCTGAATATACGTATACGTAATCTTGATATCAACTACAATTTAATGCCAAACAGAGCAGAGTGACTCAGACTGAGACTGCGACTGCGACTGCGACTGCGACTGAGACTGTGAGTTTTCATAAGCAAAGCATTTATGCTTTATGTGTCTTTAATTCCACTGTCATTAAGGTATGGCAAGTGAATGCCGCTTTAGACCAGGCCAAAAAGATATAAGGACTTTAACAATTATCAACTTGGGCGTGCAACTATTTATGCAAATAAACTCATCAAAGCTCAACGAAAACAAGCGAGCAAGAGGATTTTCAATCGGGCTTTATTAACTGCATAATACTCATTCAAGGCTGGATAAAATGAGTTTATTCAGAAAATTTTCTTGCATAAAATAAGTTTGTTACTCTAGTTATCATAGACAGTGCACTTTATACATTTTCCGATTTGCCATATCTTAATTAGCTAAATGAAAATCACTTTTAGAGATAAGTAGAAGTAGATCAACAATAATTTCTTATATTGTATACTCAACACTAAAATGTATTTCAAATAAGTCTTTAATTAAGACGATTTCTGACATTTATATAATAATGAATATAATAATAATGAATAGATCTCTTCAACGAGTACTGCAATTTGAATGAAATAAATTTTGTTTTATAAATAAATTAATCATTAATAATAATAGTATAGTTTTCGAACTGAAAGTTTTAATTCAATATAATGTTTATACCCTGACCCCATTCAAATTGGGAAATCAGGGTATAACGGTTTTGATAAAAGTATGTAACAGCCAGAAGGAGGCGTGGCAGATCCCATAAAGTATATACATTCTTAATCAGGGTGACGAGAAAAGTCGATATAGCCCTGTTCGTCTTTCCGTCCGTCCGTCCGTTCTTGCGTCCGTGCATCCGTATGTATTAATGAGTCGATTTCAGCAACTATAAGAGCTAGAGACTTAATTCATTTTTAGTTAGATCCGTGTATGGCACACGGTATACGAGTTTGTTTCCGAAAATCGATAACTTTGTATAATTGAAATTTATCGGTTAAACTTGTTAGCGAGAATCAGTTAAAAAATTATATCTCTTTCATCAGAGCTAGACACTCCAAGTCTTCTGCATTAATATAGATACTAATTTAATACAATATCGGTTTTTGTTAGAATTTTGATAACAGTCGCAAAGAGCGTAAAGTAGAAAAGTATCAAATTATTTTTGGATGGTTTAGGGTATCTCGTAGTCGAGCAGTCTCAACTAGAGCCTTCTTAATTGTTTTTTATTGGAATACTTTACTCAGAGTTAGATAGATGCATTGCACAAAACCAATATACCCGTTTCAATTTACACAATGTGCATAGAAATGAACTAAAATTTGCATATTTTCGCATTGATTGCCAAACTAAGGTCTAAATAAATATGCATATAAACAAAAGCAAAAGTATTCATATGGACAAGACTCAATTCACGTAAATATTACGCATATTGTTGGCTCTAGCTGTCCAGTGCAGCTCCAGCAGCAGCTGGAAAATTCCAAAAATGTTGGCCTAAATAAAGCTTTGTGGCCCAGATGCGTATGCAACAGGCAATGCTTGGCCAAGCAAAAAGCAAAATGTGCACGCATAAAGGCCTAATCGTGCGCCTTTGAGACTTTGAGGAAACGGGCCGCAAATGCGATTGCCGTCAAGCACAAAGCTGGCCAAGTCACCTGCATGCCATGATGCACAAAAAGGACGCTAAAAAAGACTGAGCTTTGCAGCTGCCAAAGGTCGACGCATCTGCTGACCTAATGAGCCGTTAAGCTCTCCTCCTCCCCACCGCCTCTGGCCACATTGCGTAATTAAGTAACGTAATTTAAGTAACGTTGTTTTCTTGCTACGCTAATTGATAACTATTTTAGATGACAGTTCTATACAAATCCCCATTAGACTTAGTGCTTGACTTTCTCCACTTCTTGTGGGCTGCAATTTGCCGCTAAAGCCGGCAAACAGTTTGCATAATCAAGGCCAGCAGACAACAAGCAGTCGAAACATTGGCCAACTCCAAGTCAGGGAGCAAAAAAATAAAGGCAATAAGAGCGAGGGAGAGAGAGTGGGAGAGAGAGAGAGCCTGACCTGGGCTGGGGCAAAGTGCTTGGGCTTGTAAGTGGATTACTTAACTGATTAGCGCTCAGTTATGTTGAATAATTAGTAATGCATTAGTAGGCAATATGAATATTGAATGAATGTAGTGAGTGCAACGAGTGCGCGGCAAATTTCTTGAAATGATATGACTTGGGCCAAGAGACTACGGATAAGAATTCTATATACATACATATATGAAGAGCAGCTCCGGATGGGTTGGCCAAGGCAGGAGACGATGTCGATAAAGTTGAAACGAAGACATTAGACGTTGATTGTGACAGCAGGTTATGGCAGTGGGAGGTGAGTCTGAGCACAAAAATATTTCCTCACTCTCTCTCTCTCTCTCACACACACAGCATTGCAATGCAATTGACGACAATGGGAGCTAGAGCAATGAGAGCAATGCAAAGTGCCGGACGGAAATGCAGACCAGAACCAGCAACAGCAACAGCAACAGCAACAGCCAACAGCCAACAGCCAACCAGAAGCAAAGGCAATGGGCGGCGAGTGGGTGTGGCACATTGGGGCCAGTTGGCCAGTTTCTTTGCTTTAAAGCCCAAAGTTTATGCTGTCAATGGCAGGACTTATATGCGAGCCAGCGCCCAAAAAACGACTAACCACATACAGAGAGAGAGAGAGACAGTGAGAATGAGAGAGAGAGAGAGACAGACACGCATTCTTGTGCAATGGAATGGATAAGCATTTCGAGTCAAATTGCTTCAATATGCGTTGTGCATTAGCCGAGTTCGTTTTGCGTAAATGCGCGCACACAAAACACATACATATATAGAAACATTAACACACACACACACACATACATATATATATATGTATATATATATATATATATATATATATACGAGAACACACACGCATAATTGGCGTAAAAGTCCTGCAGCTGTCGCCAACTGCGTCATGTTGGCCGCTGCATCAGCAGAAAATTGTGCAAAAGACGAAGAAGAAGCAGAAGCAGTAACAGAAGATGAAGCAGAAGTAGTCCAAGAGGAAGCAACAGCAACCGGCAAGACGCCATCGATAGCCATGTTAGACGAGGACAAGGATGATGATGATGATGATGGGAAGCGCTGCCGAGGATGTGAGGATGTGGATATGGATATGGATGTGAATGTGGATGTGAATGTGGATGTGGATGTGGCTAAACAGCGCCACAAACCTTTATTCAAATTCAGCATTTTCATGGCATTGGCGTAAAATCATTTTATTGCTTCCTGACTGAATGACTTTTACAACCTCGTCTCGGATTCAGATTAACCCAAATGCGATACTGCCGCTGCCGCTGTCGCTGTCGCTGTCGCTGTCGCTGCCTTTGCCGCTGCCTTTGCCTCTGCCCGCTGTTGATGCTGTTTTGGTGGCCAGCAAGCCAAGCTCCACACCAAACACACACACACACACACACACACACACACACACACATAGCCACTGAGAAGCCTTTTCAATTCAAATAAAATTTCGCTGACTGCCCCCATTTGCACAAGGTAGGAGAGGCAGCCGTGTGTGTTCACATTTCACATTAGGCGGCAGCCATGACAGCGTCAGGCTCAGCAGGACATACTTCAAAAATGCTTTAATTGCCAGAGAAAACGTGAGCCATGCTCGCATTAATTAAATGAACACAAGAGATATTTATATACTTTTGGTTAATAGCAAATTGGGGAGACGAAACATCGCAACTGGCGATAGTATCGCCTGTTGGAATCATCGATAACAGAAGCCATCAAGTGAAGCCCTATGAAATCCTTGCATTAATCACTCTCTCACTCTCTCTCTCTCTCTCTCTCTCTCTGTCTCTCTCCCTGCTCTCCCAAATATACATACATATCAACATATTTACATGTATGCTTAAGCAGTAAGTTGTTATTGGCAAATCTTGCAAATAAGAGTTAACTTATTTATTAATTTTTAATTGCAATGTTCGCGAGACCAACAAGAAAAAAATCATACTCACTCGCTCTCGCTCTAAACAAGTAAAGCCTCAGTCAATTGACATCGACTAATTTCCCGTTTGTTTTTACGAATATCGTTTGGATAGCGATATGATTGGCGTTTGCACAATGAGAGTCCAGGTAGTGAGCAAGAAAGACTCAGAGAATCAATGACAACTTTCTTCCCTTTCACACTCTCACAATGAAGTCAGGTAGTGAGCAAGAAAGACACAGAGGGTCTATGCAAATTTTGAATTGCAAACTTTCTTCCCTTTCACACTCACATACGCAATTGATGGGTTTAGCGAACTCAACCCACGCTTATATGCTAATACATACATAAAAGTCTTTTCGCTTAAGCAAATGGTCGTAGAGCAACCAGAGCGAGACAAAACACAACCAAATGCGAGCCGATCGGGTACGAACTCGTGAAGGAGTGTGAGTGAAAGAGACTTATTTGCAGACATCGAAAAGCGATTAACAGTTAATTGTCAGATATATGTATGTCAGTCATATGTAAGAGTTTCAAATAAAATTCAATGCTCTGTGGATCGGTAAGCAGCGGGAAAGTTGTAATAGACGCGGAAAGAAAGAGACTTTAGTTGGCATATAAAAAGATTTAACAAGATTTGATTAAATAATCTTGAATAAAGTTTGAAATGCCAACTGTGAATGCAACAGAATCACACACACCCACATCTCCGACATATACATAAATATATATGAATGTATGAATATAATATAAATTCAGTTTCGCCAGCTTCATCAAACACTAATAATAATACTTTCCAGTTGTGCTAAGCCGCTTGATGTTGGCCAAAATATACATATTTGCCAATCCCCGTATAAATCAGAGTCAAATAAATGAGCTCAACATGTTTCGAGCATATATACATACGTAATTAGCAATAAGGACAATGGCCATTAGCTAATTGCAAATGCTCTCAAAATCTGTGAACGAAGAAAACCACTCGAACGGCATTGAGCTGGATTTGTTTTCCATAAACAAACTGTGAAGGGTGCTTATGCTATTAACAGTCGTGGCACAACATCATCATCATCAATATGATGCTGCTCTTGATTATCATTAATAAGAGTTGAAAATCAACAAATGCATTCACTCTGCATCATTTGAAAGTTTTCTCTTGCGGTTATAATCACGTTTACAATGAAGCAAATGCCAACTCAGACACATTTAGCAAAGCTGATTATGAGTTGATGAGAGCTACACTAGGTGTGCAAAGGTATGCAAATAGAAGTGTGTGCATGTGTGTGTGTGCACAGCATTTGCATAATTAACAATGTGCCAGAAGAAAGAAGAAAGAAAGAAATCGAACTGGAACTAGAAATGCATTTACATACCAGCCGAGTGCTGAGACTTAATAAGATGCTGAGCATATTTTGTGGTCTGTTTTAACCTTGATACGATGTTAACTGACGCTGACTTAATCGGCGCCAGAAGCCACACAATTTCATACACAAAGTTTTGGCCAGGTGGCTGGGCAGCAGCAACGCTTTCGGGCATATTCTAGTAATGAATGTTGGTGCGTGGCACTGCCACTGTAGACTAACACACACACACACATACATACATATACACACTGAGCCTGCAGCTGCTCCAGACTGGCTGGGAAATGGCCAATGGTTAGGCCGTGTGGCCGACAAACGTGGCTGTTGCCCATTTAGGCCATGCTCGACGAGAGCACGTGGACACGCTTGACCTTTATATCAATTTGAGGCGACCCCATAAAACCATTATAAATTATGACTTTTGTTTTCTCCGACAGCACGCATTGCTTCTGTATGGATGAGTTTTTGAGAGCGGCCATCAATTTGCCAGACGACCAGACTCTGTCATTTCTGCATGGGTGTGTGTAAAATAATTGCAGACACTGTTGTCGTTGTCGTTGCTGTTGCTGTTGTCATTGCTGTTGCTGTTAGTTTTGTTGTTGTTGCTTAAGCATTGCATTTTTAGCGCTAAATAGAAAACAAGCAAATGCCGATTGTGGAAAGCTGAAATAAAAGTCGCTTCGTTCAAACATGATTTATGTATATTACATTTGAATTTCATGATGTATGTATTTGTTGTAGCAATAAAATTGTCTTTGTTCGTTTCCATTGCTACAGCTACAGACGCTGTTGCCTCGCTAAAACGGGATACTACAAAACAAAATCGACCAATTGCAAAGCAGCACGTGGATATTGCAATATTCTTATGAGCTTACAATTGTCACAAGCTACCCAAAATAACAAAATCATACGCAACCGCATGCCTGCACACTAAATACCCTAAACGCCTTTGCTATGCAAACTACAGGCATAGTGAGACTAAAGCAATTATTAGAACTCACATCCTCTATTCAAGGGTATAGACACACATGCACATACATACAAACAAGCAGGCACGCATGCAGGCAGGCAGAAAGGCAAATGGCAAGCAGGTAGAAAAGTCGGCAAGTAGGTAGCAAGCACAAAAACAATACACACCAACACATTCAAACCACTTGCGCTGCGACACATTTATAATAAAGCTGTAAAAAAAAAAACTTGTTGTATTCTTTTCAGCATGTCTTCTGTATGAAATCGAAATTATAGGAGGAAATTAGAATGTGTATTCCTTTGCTTTTATCTTCGACTTGCTGAAATACGAAAAAAAAGGAATCAAGTTCATAGTATTTTAGCAGCTCAGTATTAAATTTAACTCAAATATATTCGTAAATACGCAAGTAAACTGCATTTAACAAATATATATGCATATAAAAAATAAATAAATAAAAACCAGACTAAATGAGCTACAAAATAACTTGAATATACAAAGCTCATTTTGCATAATTATAGCTATGAGCAAAATAGAAATAAAAACAAAATTTAATAAACTTATCTTATAGAATATTTACCAACCGCATGCAAACAGGTGTAAAGGGCAGGTGCACCTGCACCCAAAAAAAACGAAAGTGACACGCACTTACATTCATTTTTGTCTCTTCGCACTTCTCATCTGTCGCGTCAGTCATACGAAAGAAAAAGAAAAAGAAAATAAATTTTCTAATTGTCGCATAAGTGCACTTGAGTCGTTCCTCTCTCACTCTCACTCTACCTGCCTCTCTCATTCGCGCGCTCTCTCTCTCTCTCTCTCTCTCTGTCTCTCTCTCTCTTGCTTATTATGCATGCAACAACAATGACAGGCGACAAGGGCAGGAACAATTTTATATTTTTGCTCTTTCAAGTGCCCGCCCAGGTCGCGTCTGCCCATTTTCCATGCCCAGAGACCAAGGACCAGGAGCCATGGAGTTGGGCACGTCTGCAATTTGGACACACAACTTTGCCAGTTACGTGTTTCATTTGCTGCTTTGCTCAGCTCCACAAGTTTAGCTCTGTCAATGCCAATGCCTCTCCACCGGCTGCATCTTGCTCCAGCAACTTTAATGAAGAACATTGTGAACATCGTCGTGTGGCGGTCTGGCGGTCTGGCGTCTTGCTTTGCATATCCATATCGCTTAAAGAACTTCTCTCAACTTTCGCTCAACTTGTGTGTTTGCACTCCAGCCATTTGCATTTTAATGCCGAATGGACTCTTGATCGAAAATTGATCGCCTTGCCACGGCTTTAACTGCCAAATGCACAAATTGCTTCAAATCAAATAAATATCGACCCAAAAATGTGCAGCCAGCGACTTAACTCATTCAAATGAAAACTTAAATCGGCTAGTTGATAGCTCATTAGAGTCGCCGAGCACCGTACACCACGGCGTATGCTTACCCAGCATACATGAGCTCTAGAGATGGTCGTCTGTCGTGTGCGTGACACGATTTTTCACTAATTGCTTTTTAAATTGTTCACAAATTTGCTGTGCTTAGACAAATCGATATGTTTTGGCTAATTTAAATGATATTTTAAATATATATATTATGAAAATCTTAAAATTTCAGAATCTATGTATCCATAATATCTATCTAAATATACAAATTTGAAGTCTTTAGCTGAAACTGTGTAGAAGTTACGCTCCATACACGAATTTTTCGATTCTTGATCGATAATTAGGAAATGGGTTGAGTTGTCGAAAAAAACAAAATAAACTCGTACTGCGTAACTAACATAAGCGTATTCATGTAGTTCATAATTTCAGCTCTCTAGTTTTTGTAGTTTCCGAAATTTCGACGTTCATACGAACAGACGGACGGACATACGCTGTCCGTATGTCTAGGGCTATATTAACTTATTTTTTTTGTGCTGACCAAGAATATATATATATATATTATGGAGTCTGCGATGTCTCCCTCTGCCTGTTAACGAATAAACCCGAAATCCCATTTTCAATGGGTTCAGGGTATAAAAAGTAAATATATATATATATATATATATATATATATATATATATATATATATATATATATATATATATTTTTTTTTTTTTTTTTAAATAAATATTGGAATTTACTTTTTTTTCCACTAGAAACAATGTCTTTGAGTCGAAATCCTTAAATATATAATATTTTTGGGAATTTTTATTGTTATATTAAATTTTAAAAAAATATATAAGATGTGTGCTCTGATTGCAATTATTATTAGTCAATTATTATTGGTCATGTTAATTTCTTGACTTTGACTTTGAGTAGTTTTGAGTTAGTTTTCGATATCATTGTCTATCCACCTCTAATATATACCCCATATAAGTCGAACAACTACTGGTAATTGCATTCGCTGCAGTTGTAAATTTTGCTGTAAGCGAAATGAACTTGAATTTGACTTTGCTTCGCTTGGCTCTGCAATTGATGAGCGGTTGCTAAAGCGTGCTTCATGCTATCTCCCCCTCTCTCACTCTCATACACACTCTCTCTGTCTTTCTCTATTTCTGAGTGTGCACCACAGCGACACTCGTAAGTAATTCAAGTGAAACCACATTAAGCTTACTTTGCTAATTGCGAGCGACACGTCGCCAACGTCGCCAACGTCGCCAACGTCGCGGCGAGCGCATGTGAAAATTTAACACCCCAGCCCAACCCAACCCTTCACACACACACACACACACACACACACACACACACACACGCATACTGTCGCTTATCTACATAACGTGGCGTGCTTGTGCGTGTGTGTGCTTGTGGTGGCTGGGGCAGCTCCTATGGGGCGAGCAGCAGGATTGGAGCCAGCCTGTGAGCAGGCCAATCATTTTAATTAATTTGTCAGAGTGTTGGTAACACACAAAAATTTATTATACTCCAACGACTCCTCATCGTTGGTCGTCCTGGCCAACTGCAGCAAATTAAGCAGCGTATACATATGACTATATACATATCTGTGTGTATGTATGCATGTGTGTGTGTGTGTGTGTGTGTGTGTGTGCAAAGAATATCAGTGTGAATGCGCCGTGGGAACAAAACTTTTGATTACGAAAACCAAGAAAATCAATGGCACACACACACATAGATACTCACGCACACACACACACACACACACACACACTCTGTTAGAGTTGGCAGCTAATGCGCTAAAACCCTCTGCACCTTCTTCCATTCCCCATTCCCCTCATCCATTTAACACCTTTTTGGGCGTTGTCCAATGTGATAAAAACATCGCGATTGCCACGCAAATGACCTCGACTCCGCGTGCCGTTGCATACCCCAAACGTGCAATCATTTATGTGGCAACTTTTTCTATATATTGTATATATATATATATGTATGTATATGTATATGTATATATGTAAATATGTCATTTTCCCTCAAATCAGCGAGAATACTATAATCTCTATATAAGCTTTAAAGTGCGAAATTCTGAAAACAATCAATGGCATTCCTTTGCTTAAATACGAATGTACGCATTTAATAAATTAAATAAACAACAATAGTAAATGTTATTCAAGCAAATGCTTAAGAAAATGTCACCTAAAAAAAATATTAAATATATATAAAAAAAAAGCAAAAAAATCAGATTTGCCCAACTGGGAGTACAGTGGTATCCATATATGATTGTCAGAAAGAAGAAGAAGAAGTCTAAGGAGGATATAGTCAACACATAGCTTTATATTATTTTTGTCTAAGTATTATAATAAAAAAAAAAAAATAAATAATCTCTTATAACAACAACGACAACAAATTTTTCGTTTTCAAAGACTCGAGCAGAAAACGTTTTGTGAATGCAAACTATAAATAAAGTTCAATTTCAATTAAATAAATTTTAATAACAAAATATAGGAAAAATATAAATATGTGAAAAAAAATTCAAATTTATTACACTTTACAAAAGAAAATACTAAAATGTGAAATAAAATTGAAAGTCTTACATAAAATGGGAATAAAATGTATGATAAAATAATATTATTAAAATAAAATATAATAATATTATAGTATTTAATATTTTTTGTTCATTTTAATTTTTTTAATTCATTATTATTATAATATAAAAGTAATATTATGATATTCAATATTTTTCAAATTTAAATTTTTTAAAATAATTATTATTATATATAAAAATAATTTTATATTATAAAATATTTTTTAATTAATTTTTTTTAAATAGTATTATTATAATATAAAATAAAATAATTTTATAGTATTAACTTTTTTTAATTTTTATATTTTTTAAAATTATTATTATTATAATATAAAAAAATAATATTGTATTAAAACATTTTTTTTTAAATTTAATTTTGTATCTTTGTAAAGACTTTTGCAGATGTATGTACATATAGATATAACATATTTGATATGCAATTAATTAAAATCATTTTTATATACTGCCTAAAAGGCTTATTGAATTTTAAAAATATTTATTTTGCCTTAGATAATAAAAAAATAATAAAATTTATTATTTATTTTTATTACAATTATCAAATTGATTATTTATTAATTTATCAATGTCTCCCTCTCTCTCTCTACACTCTCTCCCCCTCTCTCTGTCTCTCTCTCTCTCTCTCACTCCCCTCTTGGACTCTATTCACATTAGAATCCACACAGAAGAACACTTTTTGTAATGCATCTCTGGAATCTACTGGCAGACAGCTTGAATGCAGCAAGTACTTCATTTGGTCATTCTTTTGGAGCTTGGGATGAGAGTGTGGAGAATGTGGAGCTGTCGTACAATGAAGCTGTCACGATGTTGCATTTGAAGATTTGCCATGTTGTTTGCAACTTGTTGTTATTGTTGTTGCTGTTGCTGTTGCTGTTGTTGGCAACCAAAAATGAAATGAATTGCCCAAAGTGCTGTCGGGTGTTTAATTTAAGTGCGCAACAGTCAGAGTCCTTCTTCCTCCCTCCTGCCACCACCACCCCCCTCCCTCCCTCCTGCTTTGCTCTGCTTTGGTCTACTATGCTCTGCGGTGCACCGCACCTGACCCTGTGGCACACGTGGTGCGGCGCCAAGCTTAAATTGCACGCCATTAGGACAAGTAATAGGCGAGGCGACCCAGAGTGCACTCCAAGTAGTTTCTTATTGCAACTTTTAATGACTGGCGCTTTTTGCTTCAGCTGCCACGAAAAAGCAATCGCCGGTCTGACGGGCTGCCGAGCTACCGAGCTACCGAGCTGGCGGTGCACAGGTGGTGCAGGTGGTGCGGGCAGCTAAAGCGAAAACTTGGCTTGGCTGGCAGCTGCCAGACAGGCTCTGTGCGTAGATACAGCAGGCAGCTCGGTGCCATAACTTGCAGATACATTTGTATCTTTTACCATATATGCGACAATAATTAATAGCATCATTTTATTTTGCTAAATTTCGAATCAGCTCGAGTGTAAGGCCGTTCCAAGTATTTCTTACTCGACGAAGTTTCTGCAAATATATAGAGCTTAAGTATTCTAGATGCCTTGATTCGTCTAAATTGAGGCATTAGCTATACGATTAATTATACGATTAACGAATTATTTGCACTATAGTTTTTTTTTCCAAATTTGGGGCACAGGGGGCGTGGCATCCAAAATCTCCTTATCCATAATATCTACCTAAATTAATTTAATTTTAAAATTCGATTATTTTAAATTTCGATTATTATCGATAAAAAAGAAATGGGAAAAGTTATTAAAAAAAAATAAATGAATTCTATATTCATTTTTAAAAAATTATGTGCGAAATTTAAAAGGTCTAATTAATTTAATTTTAATTAATGCATATAGAGCTAGCCAAATTTTTATTTTTATTAAGTTTTTTTTTATGGACAAAGAAGAAATGGGATGAGTTATAAAAAAAATATTAAAAAAAAAAATAAATGAAACAAACAAAAAAATTCCGAAATTCTATATTCAAAATATTTATGTGCAAAATTAGAAAGCTCTAATTAATTTAATTTTAAGTCTATAGCACAAACGCAAACACAATTTATGCATAAAGAGCAAGCAAAATTCTCGATTATTATCGTTGAAAAAAATGATATGGGTTGAGTTATAAGAAAAAAAATAAATCCAAAATTCTATATTAATTTCATCAATTGAAAGCTCAAACGGTGTTTATAGAATCTATACTATAACTATATACATTTATATATAAGTTTACTTAAAGAACTAGCTAAATTATCGATTATTATCGATAACAAAACATGAGTTGAATTGTCGAAAATAAAAACAAAAAATTATTTTCAAAAATTTTTTGTTTACAAAATTTGAAAGCTCTAATAAATGAAATTTTCAGTCTCTAGCTCAAACGGTGCTTCTAGTATAGATTGTATACTCAAAACATTAACTAAATTATCAATTATTATCGATAATAAAAATTAGTTGAGCTATCGAAAAAAAACAAAAAATCCAAAACTCTATATTAATTTCACAAATTTATGTGAAAGCGCTAGATTAAAAATTGGACTTTATGCCAAAAAAAAAAAAAACGGGATTTTGACCATAGGGCAGCTTTAATTTGTATATGAACTCATTTACATCTATTAGATGAAATCTATTGTAAGCACAGCTAAGCAGGGTTTGTACTTCTTAATGCAAATCGATGTTTGCAGGCGTTTTAGCGGTTGGCTTAAGCGCATAATCCTTTTGGCTCAATTTGTATTTATATATATATATATATATATATATATATGTATATATGACCAGTTGGACTTATTGACTGTTAATTGTCAATTGTAATGGAGTGGCAGAGGACTAACTGCGCCCAATCCATTTTTAGATGCACATGCATGCCTGTATGCATGAGTCTTCAAATATGTTTGCTGACAATAATGAAATGGCGTGGCATTAAGCGGATTATTGAAATAATTTACCATCAATTGCTGTTTGGCTGAGGATTTGTGTGTTAATGCGCAGCGCATGTTAAAGCCGTTGAGCTAAAGGAGCTGAAGGCCGCACACACACACACACACACACACACACACACACACACACACACGCTGAGACGCAGCAAAAGCATAAACAAAGCCCAAACACACGTTTGCCGGCTAACAGATTCAGCAGCAACATGTTGCATTGCATGCGGCGCTTGGCAACATGTTGCGCTGCGCAGCCCAACTGAGCAGAGTCAGCAGCAACATGCGGCCAGCTGAGCCAAACGGGACATTTTTGTGGCCAAGAGCAAATAGAACGACAGCGAAGCTGTAGCTGTAAGCGACAACAGCGGCGCTGCGTCTTATTTTAACTTGGTTAACTGAAATTGGCTAAGACAATTTGCTTACGTATGAATTGCAAATGCAAATGAAAACTTTGCCAAAAATTTTATATGCTTTTCATGAGCAACAACACACACAGAGGGAGAGGGAGAGTTATTTGTGTGTGTGTGTGGCTGTGGCTGGGGTTTAGCTGCGTTGGAGCTTCATGCGTGCCTTGCAAATCACGTCTTGATATTTACAAATGGTTTCTTGTAATTAAATTAACACAAAACGTGACATTGTCACTGCCGCAGATTTTTAAGCGACACACGAAGCACAGCAGGAAAGAGAGAGAGAGAACGAACGAACGAACAGACAGAATGACAGAGAGACAGAGAGACAGACAGACACAAATCACGACGAGCATAAAAGGCACAATGCAGCCAGCGCCCTGTGTCCCCAGTGCGTGGGCGTGGCAGACGAAACGCCAACCCAAAATTGTAACTTGCTTTACTTAACATTACTTTTCTCTTATTTGTTGTTGTTGTTGCTGCTGTTGCTGCTGCTGTTGCTGTTGTCTCAAATGAAATTTAAAACACAAATGAGCAAAAGTGCGTGACGCTCGCTCCCATCGCCTGCTTAGCTGTCTGTCTGCGTGTGTCATGGGGGGATTCAGTGTTGTGTTGCCTGGACCGACCGACGGAAGCGGCCTTAAAGTGTAGTTAGTGTAGTCGCCCAGCTTGCGGTGTATATATATGTATGTATATATATGTATGTCTGTGTGTGTGTGTGTGTAAAATGCGCCTTACAAAGATTAGAAATGTAATTTACAATTTACAGCATGCTCGCAAATAAATGTCGACTTCTTTTTATACAGCCACTTATGGCGAGCACCACCCCCTTAGGAACTTACACACACACACACAGACACACACACACATAGATGTCGACACACCTTGTGTCCCGTACCCTTAAGCACACGTACAAGCCTCTGCTCACAAAACGATACAATATGTGTATCAAAACACATGAGCTGAATGCGAGTTAGAGACGGACAGACGCAAGAGACGCAAGTGTTGCGATGTCGACGTGAATTGCTTGCTGACGTAGTGGAGCAGGTGGAGATGCTGTAGCGTAGGTTGGGGCTTGTACTGAAGCCAGGCATCATCAGCCTCGGCAGCGGCGAAAAAAGATTGACAGTTGTTGGCGCAGAAATGTGCAAACAAAACACAAAAGTAGCAACAAAAGTTTCCCAAATAAAGGCACAAAAATAAAAACCGAAACGCATTTAAAACTACAGGGTGATCCATGGGGGGCGGATGAGTAATATGCATGGCTTTAAATATATTTTTATATAAATTGTATTTTTAAAGATATATATATATAGTTATAAAAATATCATATAATATGCAAAAATAAAATAAATAAATAAAATAAAAATAAATTTTGCAACTGAGAACTTTAAATGGGTAACAAATAAGAGAGAAAAACTATTGTCGATATATATATATAACTAACATAAGTAATAAATTAAATTAATAAATAAACAGAATAAATAAAAGATTAAATAAATTATAAAAAAAGATTAGAAAATATTAAATAAATAAATTAATTAATAAGTGACATTATTGAAAGTTATCGATCAATAGCAAATAAAAGATTTAAATAATAATTGAAATTGCAGTTATCGATTAGTATACAAAAAAGAATTAATGTACTTAGTTAATATGTATTTATCGATCTGAATCAAATAAGAGATGAAAACAATAATCGATATAACTAGATTACATTAATAATACACATCGTTGAAAGTTATCGATCAATATCAAATAATAATTAAAAACAAAAATCGATATAAATGACAGTTATCGATTAGTGTTATTTATATTTATTTAAAATAGTTTTAAGAAAAAAATATTAAATAAGAATCACAGTTAGGAAAATATCTTCAAGTATAAAATAAAATATTATTTAGCTAGTAGAGATGGACTATACTAAGTTATTTAATAGTTATCGATTTACATAAAATCAGAGATTAAAACAATAATCAATTCAATTCAATGGCATTTAAAGATATCGAAAAGGTATCGATAATCAGACCTAAACACAAAGATCAAGCGGAAAGTTATCGATCAGCATTTTAGTAAATAAATAATGTATTAGATGATGGATATATATAGATATATTTCTAATGCGTATATTATCCAAACTTATTACAGATTTCCGCAGCATAACAGCTACAGATGCTGAATCACCCTGTAGCCTGACTGACTACTGAAATGTATATGCGAAGTAAAAGAAATCTGAAAATTCCTTATCGCACCTCAGTGTGCTGCATTAAGTGGGCCTGTGGCACGTTTACGTACACCTGCCGCACACCCACAGCGTATAGCTAAATGGTGGATGGAACGGGTGGCAACGGGAGGGGGGTAAGTCACTGTTGGCGTTGCAAGCGACCGATTAACTACCCGCCAGCGTCAACGTCAACACGAAAGTATTTTCACATACCAACTGCGCTACACATTTGCAGGACAGAGAAACGACTCTGGGACGACTGTGTGGGAAAGGGGAGAGAGAGAGGAGAAGGATGTGTGAAGCGGCAACGTGTTGAGAGAGGCAAATGTGTATCTTGAACGTGCTGCGGCTTGTGGGCACTCTCCACACTCCACACTCCACACTCCACACTCCATGGCGAGCAAAAACAGCCATTGAGCAACTACATACATATTTCACAATTTTTTATTTGCCATCCTGGTAGTGGCGCTGGCAAGCAATCGAATCATAGGTCAGTTCTGAATGCTAGCGGCTAAAATGATGTTGCTTGTGCTCGATAGATGTGCTGTCTAAGTAAACAGGTCATTGGGCAGCTTAAGGACAAGGCGACGTGCTTGAATTTTAGCCAGCAGCCTCGGAGTTGACTGAAAAAAAAAATTGTGTTATATCTAAAGTTCGATAACTTTCGCTATAGACATAGAGCTGTACTGGCATTATAATACGCATCGACTTGGCTATGAATTAGTTGTGCTTTCAACTATTTTACTATTCATTATATTTTCCTTAATATTTGAAAAATGAAATTCATTTTCTTGAGAATAATAAGTTGATGAATTTAGAATTTAGTCTAAATAAATTACTAAAGATGTTATAGTACAATCTTCTCTGATTTTATTCCACAAAAAGACCTAAGGCAAAAAGAAAATATTGTGCTCGTGTAGAAACAGAAGCAAATGGAAATATAAATTTTTAAGATTTTTGTTTTTCATTTTTGTTCTATTTAATATTAAAGTTTTTTTCAGTGTAATTTATAAGAATAAGATAAGAGAATAAGGATAAGATAAAATAAGATAATAAAGTTGGAAAAATTATAAGAATTTATAAATAGAAAATAAACTATTTAAATTATAATTAAATTAAATTTAATTAATTAAAGAAAAAATAACTAAACAAATAAGAACTCTCTAATATATTCTCCATTAACTATGAAAAATTATGAAAATTAAGTAAAACAAAAATAAATTAAAATAAAAAATAACTAAAAAATAAATATTTTTTGTCAACTATGAATAAATAATATAATAAAAAATAATTAAATAAAAAAGAGAATAAATTATCTTTCAACTACGATCAAGAAATTGTTAAAACTAAATAAAATAAAAATAAATTAATTAAAAAAGGATTCTCCAAAAATATCCTCTAAATAAGTATATACAAATAAAATAAAAAATAATTAATACAAAAATCTGCAACATATTCTCTTAATAATAAATAATTAAATGTAAATTCTCTATGAACTATAAATAAATAAATAAAAATAAAATACGAAAAATCTAAATAAAAAACGGCTCTACAATATATTCTCTAAAAATTAAAAATAAACAAATAAAAAAAAAAATAAAAAAATAATAAAAAATAAAATAAATTTAATTAAAAATATGAATTCTAAAATATATATGCTCCATAAACTATAAATAAACTAAATGAAAATATTTGAATAAGAAACCATTTTCCAACATATTCCCTATAAACTATAATAAATTAAATAAAAATAAAAAACAAAATATCTAAATAAAAAAGAATTCTCCAAACATATTCTCTCTCTATTCACTAACGATTCAATCAACTTGCTTTATTTATAGCCTAGCTAACTTTATTTAGTCATTTGAAGGTGTATTTGAGTGTCTCAGCGTTTACCCAGGCGAATACTTGCTAACTACCCCACTTGTGAAGCCACAACAACAGTCAACTCCAACCACTCACTGAATGGACCACAACAACAACGTGGACAACAGAAAGTCCAAAAATGAGCCAGAGTAAAAAAAAAAAAAAAAAAAAAAAAAAAAAAAGAACGAAACAAACCAAACGGCCGAAGCGAAAGTGAAGTGCATAAATTTTACACCTAATTAAAAAGTAAATGTTCTTTTATGCAAATCAAGTTGTAACCAAATAAATTACCCCACCGCCGCCAAGGACAGCGATGGCGGCCGGGCACTAAAAGAGATTGAAAGAGAACAGCAGCAAATCCGTGGAGAAACAAGAGACGAGAGAGACGAGAGAAACAACAAACAGAAAACACAAAACAAAAGTTGAGTCGAACGCGATACGAGCTACAAAAAAAAAAAAAACAAAAAAAAAGACAGAGAAAGGGGAGTGAAAATAACGCAAAATGCTCGACCATAAGCGGATATACACACACGCACACCAACACACACACACACATACATAAACATGTTATGGAAGATGGCGGCATCTCAGCTCGACAGCGTGTTAATCACACTTAATCTCATTTTTATTTCTGGGTCAGCATCTTTATTTATTTATTTTATTTTTATTCTTGTTTTCGCTCGCTGCTGCTCTCTCTCTCTCACTCTCACTCTATCTATATGTCTTGCTCGCTCTTTTTCATTGTCTCCGTCTTGGTGGCATGCAAAGCTAAACTAGGCGCCCCGCTATTCGCTTGGCCCGCCCTGCCGTAAATATCCTTGACAAATCTTTTTGCCCTTTCGGCGCGCGAAGCGCAAATAAAAAGACATTAATTCGTTGTCGTTGTCCTTGTGGGTGAGAGCAGCGCCATCGCTGCCATCAGGACTATGGCGCGCCTCTGCCGCTGCCGCTCCAGTCACTGCCTCAGGTGCTGTTCCAGTCGCCGACGATGCCGTCGCCTTTTTTTTTTTTTTTCTCTCCCGTTTTTTATAGCCAGGTAATTTACGTAACGAACCTGACACTTTCTAATTTATAGCATCGAGCTGCGGCAGCAGCAGCAGCAGCAGCAGCAACGGCAACGGCAGCGTCTGGCCCGCTCGAATAGACCAGCACATTGACAATGGCAACCAAGTCGAAACGCTGCTCCTGATGATGACGATAATCGGTATGATGGCGCTGATGAAGATGATGATGGCGCTGCGAAATGGCGATAGTCTAGCCAGCCGCCTGCCATTTCCATTTCCATTTGTGCCGTTAACCGCGTGAACTTAACAGCTGCAGGGCACAAGGCGAGCAGGAGGTGGAGCAGGAGGCGGAATGGGCAAGACCCACTAGGCCTATCACCGCTAGGCATATTACTTTGAGGGTCAGCATGTTAGTTGACAGGCATTATTGTAGGTTGAATGCCATTTGCACTATGCCTCGGATTACGCAAATTTCAATAATTAAGATCGTTCCACGTCTTTGATGGGCGATGGGTAGGGGGCGTGGCTGGTTGCGGCAAATGGCTAAAGTCTTAACAATTATTTGCAGCAGCATTAAAGCTTCTGTTACAAATTTCAAGTTATTTTATAGTTCTGTGACAACTTCATGCTAAGTTGCTTAAAATTCTTCTAATAGCTGACTTGAAATTGAAGCACAAATTGTAAATTTGTAATTGATAATCTAAGAATGAACACAAATATTTGATAAACATTAAGGACAATCAAGAATATATTTCAAATAATTATCAAATATTTTAGAAACAGATTACGAAGTCCGAAGACGGTGTCGCGTATGACTTCATAAATAAAAAAGAGTGAAACAAATAATAATAATAATAATTTAAAATACATAACTAAGCACTAAATGTTTACGAAATTTTGAATTTTAATTTCATTTATTTTTTGTATTATTATTATTTTATTTGTTTTATTATTGTAAGTTTTTTTTATTTATTATGTATTTTAAATTTATTTTAATTTTATTATTTTCAATTTTTGATTATGCATTTATTATTTTGAATATATTTTTTTTTAATTATTTATTTTTTCCTTTCTTAGTATTTAATATAAAGTTTTGCGTTATGTTGAATTAATTTTTGTTTTTATTTATTTTTTTTATTATAGCTTAAATTTTTTCTTGTCCTAACATTAAAAATCAATATTTCTGTATACATGTCTTATTTAAAATATTGTTTACGTATTTATTACTTAATTTGTTATTATTATTATTTAAATTTTTTGATTTATGTTCTTTCTCTCCTAATGTGTGTGTGTTTTTTTTTTAATCAATAATAAAATCACATATTAGGAAAGAAAGAAAATAAATGAAAAAATTAAAATATTTTTTAATACTTGTATAATGTTCGCATCAATCAAACCCAAATATTAAACATCTTTTTGATATATTTTAGCGGCGCTGTCTGAATAAACTAAACGCCAATTTTACTCTCACTCAGCAAAAGCTATATTTGCCTCTCTCTCTCTCTCTCTCTCTCTCTTTCGCTCTGTAAAGCAGCATAATGCTAAGACAAAGCTTACTCGTATAACATTAGTATTTACAACTCGTAACCTCACACTAATACTATGCTATAAATAATTTTAAATATGTTTCTCTTATCCTCAAGAGCCTCAATAGAATTATGACGTAATATTAAGAAATTAATAGAAAAGTCTGTTATTTTAGATATGTGAATTCTGTTAAATATTCTTGTGATTGCCTTCTACTGTTTATGGCGGGAAACATGTATATATATACTAATACAGACATACATACACATACATATACATATGTATAATTTAATCATTTAAAGCAAACCCGCACAGCTCTAGACTTTAATGAAATGAATCTTTTGTGGGCAACTTTGTTGTTGGGGTCACCGATTTACATGCGATTCAAATTCTACCTCACAAGCCGATTAACATAGTCGTAACTTTTTCAAGCAGCCACATATGAATAGTTTGCCATCTCTAAAGTAAACTCAGTTTCCATTTTTAATGCCCGGTAAAACAGGAAAAAAAAAGAAAGAAAAGAGAGGAAAAATAATAAGAGTTTTCCTAACTAACGCTTGCCCCATATCTATCAAGTGCGTTTACAGCTGTAATGGCAAGTTTTTTGCCCTCAAGCAGCTAAGGGCACAAAAAAAAAAGTGTGTGTGTGTGTGTGTGCGTGTGTGTGTGTGTGTGTGTGTGTGTGTGTGCGGGGGAGAGAAGGCCGGAGCGCAGCTGAAAAAAGTGTGGCAAAGGGCAACCAAATCCTCACCTAATATGCAAATTTAATGAAGTAATTCAAAGGGTCAAAATGGCATAGTGGATACCAGGCTGTTGGACAAATGTTGGTAAGGTGGGAGGAAGGGGAGTTAGGAGTTGGGGGTGGGGGTGGGGGTGGGTGGTGCTACTGTAGTGGCACGAGCGTGTTGGGGCGAGCATTTTATTTTAATTTAGCAACCAGCGTTGGGTCAACACCTACAGAGGAAGAGAGAGAGAGAGAAAGAGAGAGAGAGAGAGAGAGAGAGAGAGAGAGAGTGAGGGTGAGAGAGCGAGAAAGGTAGAGCAACAAGGAAGACAGCTGAAATAATTCACGCAATTTGCCACACATTTTGGCTGGCACCCAGACACAGACACAGACACAGACACGGATACAGATACAGACACAGTCACGGACCCGGATCCAATCAAACTCAAAGCAACTTTGCCTGTTGGTTAATTAATAAAATGACCTCTGCCGCAGTTCAACATTTTTTTTTTTTTTTTTTTTTTGTAGTGTCGCCTCTCGTTTTTGTGCGGCATGCGTCGCGACGTTTTAGAAACCTGCTGGATTCACGCAAAAAGAAAAAAATGCGTCATGCGGCCGAAAACAATGGGTCAGCAGGTTGCCAGACCAAAAAAAAAAAAATGAAAAAATGAAAAAAAATTAAAATGAAAATGAAAAATAAGCAGAGGCGATGCCAAAATAGAAATTAAGAGTTAATTGCATTGCTATTAAATTTAATTGTCGCGCTGCGCTCATCACTCCCCACACACACACACAAACAGGAGAAAGAATAAATCGAAAAAAAAAAAGATGCGAAGCGAGACATTAAGATGAATGTGTGCTGGGTGTGAATGAAATGAATGGTATTCAAAGGCACACACACACACACACACACACACACAGAGAGAGAGGTGCATGTGTGAAGGGGCGTGGCTCAATGGTATTTGCGGCATGGGCCGAGCAAAGATTGAAAAACAAATTTGTTAGGCTCAAGAATGAAATCAAGAGCATTTGAGCTGTAATTAAAATTCCAGAAATACGCACTCATTGAAATCGAACAGAAGCATCGAAATGTATTTTAATGTGGGCAAACATTAAATACAAAATAAATGATTAAAGGCATCAATGGCAAAACTAAACCAAAATGCAAATTAATCGTAAAGTTATTTATATAATTATATATTCCTTTGCAGCTTTATATATAAGCAGATCAGATATCCTTAATAGTTTGATAGATTGATCCATGCTAAGAGTAAGCAGGCATCGATCTGCTCAAAAATGATTGAAATTATTAAATTATTTATTTTAATCATGCAAACCTTTCTCTCTCCTTTAAACTCCTTTAAATAAATAAAATAAAAGTCATAATTTGATTATTGTATAAAAATTGATTTGTAATAATTATTTTTTATTTTTATCATAAAAATCAGTTTTAATAAATAAAAATATATTTTTTTTAATAACTTAAAAAATAATTATTAATTAATTTTAATTTTTAATTTATATAAAAATTAATTTTTAATATTATTTTTTTATAAAAATTTATAAAAATCGTTACGGTCTTTACTTTAAAATAAACCCCATCAGCTTATGCTTAAAGTTTTTTTTTTCAATTTTCGTATGATTTCAAAAAGCTTTATTTATTTATTTATTTTTATTTACTAATTTATTTATTTATTTATTTATTTATTTTTTTTATATATAATCTTGATTAACTCCGCTTTCGCTGGCTTTTTTATCTGCTCCATTGTAGCGTAGCATCATCCTTTGATGAGCCTCTTCAGTTTTGATTACAACAAAACGTCAGAGCCGGATAGGTTATGATGGGATAACCTGATTGTTTTTAGGCCAAAAATGTGTTACAATTTTCTTGTTTTATTTCTTGGAATTGAAGACAAAAGTTCCAACACAATAGCTGTCAAAAATGTACTCAGCATTCCAAATTGGCGAGCTTGTCAGCCTAAGTGAGGCACTCAAGTGCCAATAACTCCACAAAAATGAAATATCAAAGACGAATATTGAATATATGTATGTATGTGCGTAACCCGTACGACTTCCTCATAATACACAACAGAGTTTGAATTGTAACTCTGTTGTTAGGTAATCGTTAATCTCTTAATGCTTGCCAGAGCAACTTCCTTAAAGACTTTTTTCAATATTTTTCAGTCAGCCTTTGTGAGTTTTCATTGAGTATAATCATTGCTTATACTATATACATTTAATTTAATTTATATTCAGAAATATTCTAAATGCTTATATTTTTGAATATAAATTAAATTAAATTTTTAAATAATAAATTTAATTTAATTTATATTCAGAAATATTCTAAATGCTTAATACAAATAGAAATGTGAATGCAAAATTTATTATTAATAAATTTAATTTAATTTATATTCAAAAAATATTCTAAATGCTTAATGTATATCGAATTGCCAATGCAAAATTTATTATTTATAAAATTAATTTAATTTATATTCAGAAATATTCTAAATGCTTAATACATATAGAATTGTCAATGCAAAATGAATATTTTGTCTGCATACTGATTGCTGCTGATATCGTATTCTATTATTGAAATAATTTCAAAATATATTACAATTTATATAAATTCTTTTAGTTCTCAAAGGAAAGCATTTATGACTGTTAAGTACAGTTACAAAGTGTGACTGTGTGGTTTTTTTTTTTTTTTAATTTAAATTTAAATCGTTTCGTTTCAACTGTTTCGTGCGAGCTCTGTTCAATTGCTATGCTATTAATGTCGAGCTATGTGGAACATATGCGAGTAATGCTCAAATTACGAACATCAGCCGATGCCGATGCTGTGAGAGAACAAATAATCATTTAAGATGTCAACGAAGTGTTTCATCTCATTTCATTTCATTCCAGCTTAAAAGTAAAAAATTAATGTAAAGTAAAGTAAAGATGGCATTGACGCTGGCAACGAAAGAGCTCCAGAGTTGCCTGTTGCTTATTTGTATAACTTCAGAATGAATTTATTTCAATAATATTTATATTAATATTTATTATAATCTTTATTCATAAAATGTATCTTTCGCTCTCACTCTCTCTGTCTCTCTCGCTGTCTTCCTCTGTCTGTCATGTTATCGATAGCTGTGGCCTTATCCAAATCGGCCTTTGTCAAAAAAAAAAAAAATAATAATAAATTAAATAAAATAAATAATATAAATAATGAAATAAATAAAATAAATAAAATAAATGAAATAAATAAAATAAATAAATAAATAAATAAAAATAAAAATGTTGAGTAAGTATAATCTCTTTGTTTTTCTATAGCAGCAATCGTATATTAAACTGCCAATCATAGTGTATACTAGATGTTTTCTTATAATATAGTCTTTATATAATAACAAAACGTTTAAAAATATTATAAACGAGTCTAAAACTCTTCACTCTTTGCCAAGTTAACGATTGCATTGCTCATTGCTCTACAAATATTTCAGCACAGCTTATTATTCATTTCGAAGGAAGTTAAGTGAATAAATTAATTAACTATGGAATCATTGAATGTTTACTTGGATACGATTCGCTAAAGTCTTTTGACGCGATCCCTTGTGATTGACATGCCGACAATTATCATAATTTGATGTTCACATGCCAAATGACGAATTCATACGCCACGTTGGCCCGCAATGTACGCGTTGATGGCTTGTTGGAAAAGGGGGGGTGGGTTGGCCATAGCAAGTCCGCCTGGACGTGGCGTGGGCGTGGCATCTCGTGTGTGCAGCATAATTGAAAGCTGCATGCGTCAACATAATTTTCTGACAACTTTAGTTAAGCATGTAAATTAAGTTAAAAATAACGATGACATTGGTTACATAAGCGCAAATGCATGCACAAGCTGCAGCAACACTGAGCGGAGCACAGCTAAGCAGCAGAGAGAAGAGGCCAGAGGAATGGCCTGGGACGGACCAGTGCAGTGCAGTGCAGTGCAGAGCCAAACCGAGGCATGCCACAAACGTAACGCGCGCTGCCTGGATTGCCCGACCCTCTACCGGCCGTCACTTTGCGCATTTTTCTGTTGGAACACTGGCACGGCTGCTCGTAATTGGAGCGTGGAATATCACTCTTCATGTTATGACATTTTTTCGCCAACAGCGAATTAATTGTGCACAGCAAGAAAGTTTGCAATTTCCAACGGAGAACTATTTGAAGGCGTATGTATAGCCATATAAAATTGTCATTGATTTCATTTGACATTATTTCAATTGGATCTGAATGCTTGCTGTGTGTTGACTTTGGGCTAAGACTAAATATTGAAAAGAATTTTGATGGGAATATGAATAAAATTATTTGAAGCAAGCATAAGTTATATTATCTTAAATAACAAATTAAATTAAATTTTCAATTTAATTAAATTTGTATATTATCATAAAATATAAGTAAAATAAAATTGTAAATTAATAAAAAATGTGAATTAAATTAAATTCAATTTATATATTATCTAAAACTATAAATTAAAGTAAATTGAGAATTTAATTAAAATGGGAATTAAATTAAATTTCTATATTATCTTAAATTACAAATTTAAAAAAATATTATTAATTAATAAAAAATGTGAATTAAATTAAATTTATATATTATCTTCAATTACTAATTAAACTAAACTATAAATTAATCAAAAATGTGAATTAAAATGAATTTGTATATTATCTTTAACTCTAAATTAAATTAAATTAAACTGAGAATTAAATTAAATTTGTATATGATCTTAAATTACAAATTAAAAAAAATATATATAAATTATTCAAATATGTGAACTAAATAAAATTTATATAATATCTTAAATTATTAATTAAATTAAATTATACATTAATATTGTATATTATCTTAAATTGTGAATTAAATTTAAAAGTTAATTAAATTTAATTTATATATTATTTTGAATTACAAATTAAATTATAAATTAATAAAAAATGTGAAATAAATAAAATTGTCAATTAAATTAAATTGTGAATTAAACAAAACTTAGAGAAGCTCTTCAATATATATCTATCAACAAATATAACGAGAGAATATATTTATTTTTGATTTTATATTATATTTATTTGATTTTTCAATCCACTGCAATATAAATTTCCCATGATTTTCATGCGAAATCAACGAAAATTGTTTGCAGTGCTGTATCTTGCCTACGTTCAAAGTATTTACATGCAGCCCACACCGACTCTACCTGTGTTCGCTGTGTTGCAGTGTTGCGGCCACCGCAGCGACTGCGTGGCTGTGGTAACACACACACACACACACACACCCACATACCCACACACGCACAACAGCTTTTGCAACTATTGGGCGGTGGGTGGTTGGCGATATGCAAAGCAAACCGTTAAGCAGCAAAAGAAAGCGACGCCAAGGTTACCAGCGCTACCCGACCATATATTTCATATGCGCATGCTATTAGTGTGCATATATAAATGTGTGTGTGTGTGTGTGTGTGTATGCGAAGACACACTCAAACACCAACACCTACACCCATAGACATTGTGCTAGTTTGTAGACGCTAGTCGTAAGGCTAAGACAAAGCATATAACGGCAATGTTCACAATTTCTTGGCTGGCAGCGCCTACCCTTTGCTCTCGCTGGCTGCAATGCAAAAATATATGCATATATATATATATACATATATATATATATATATATATATATATATATATATATAAAGGAAAGACAGTGAGCAGCAAGGAAATTAGATGAAAAATGTTTGCTCGTTAGCCGTAGCCAAGTCAAAGAATAAAAGACACTTGCTTGCCATCTGTATTTAACAATAGTGAAATGCGTGCGCACAGCACATCGGGCGTATGCGTGATATGTGAATGTAAATTGACTGAGCAGCACTACAACAGCATTAGGCTATGCTAGTCAATGTCAGTCACTTTATTTGTTGAGTATTTTAATTATTTATTTTAATATAAAAATACCTTTTTTTAAATATATGAATTATATACTTTAAGAAATGTTTTTCTAATAATAAATTACAAATAATATGTAAATGTAATTTATTTTCTTTCTTATTAATTAAAATAAAAATTAAAAATATTTTCCATAATTAGTTTATATAAAAAATATAATAAAAATGTTAGACCAATTTTGTGTATGTTTATTATAATTTTTATTTATTATCATTTTATTTTAAAATAATTTTAATATTAAAATAATAAAATAAAAATGTAAGAAAACATTAAAAATATAAAATCAATTTGTTGGATATTCATTATAATTTTTTATTAATTTAAAATAATTTTAATATTAACATTAATAATATATATTAATTTTTTTGAATCTTATTATAATTTTATATTAATTTAAAATAATTTTAATATTCAAAATTAGTAATATATATATATATATATATATATATATATCATTAGCATGAATTAAAAAAAATTTTGTTTATAATTTGTATACATTTATATATTATATAATATATATTATATAATATATAATATATAATATATAATATATAATATATAATATATAATATATAATATATAATATATAATATATAATATATAATATATAATATATAATATATAATATATAATATATAATATATAATATATAATATATAATTAAAATTTAAAATTCATTTTTGCTGAATTTATTAATACACTTAATTTTTTATTTATTTTAAAGTCATATTACTATAAAAATATACATATATATCTAATATCTAGTCTACATATTATAGCGAGAAAAAACTAAAATGAAAGTCTGATGGAGACAAACCGCCCCAAAGTGGGTCGAGATTTATGGCCCTCTGCCGCTCTGCCAGCATGATTTGCCGTCGATGATGTGAAAGCAAATGGAATGTAAATCAATGTACACGCTGTGCTAAGCTCGGCACTCTTTAAAGTGCCATTGCTACTCCTACACCTAGATGAACAATGGCTGCACAGCTCGATAAGCCACAAGAATATCGCTAGCATAATACGAGGATTCCGTTGTCCATTGACTTCATTGTGGGATCCCCTTACTCGTGACGCTGTTTGTCCGCAACGACTCTCTCTCGTCATGGCTGCAAACAACTTTTACGCTGGCCATTCAAGTAGATTGTGCATCCACAGACGAAATGCCAGCAACAACAAGAACAACAGACGCGCACAACTGTTATTAACGAGAACGCCCACAATGCCCGTAAAGTGCTTCATATTACGCCACTAATTGCATAATTTCGTTGCCATTTTTATTAGTCTCTCTCCCTCTCCCTCTCCGTCTCTCTCTCTCACAGTGCGCTTGTGTCGCCTTTGATGTCGCCGGCAGAGTGACTGGCACTGGTAGGGAGGGAGAGGGAGAGCAGTCAACAGACCATCGACCACTGAGCATCGAGCATTTACCATCAATGTACCATTTGCCATCTACACATACACATAACGGGACATCGCCTAAGCACTGGAGGTTGTTAGCTCTTTCCGTTCCATTTGAGTTGGGCCAAGCGAGCGAATGATGGCGAATGGTCGCCAACAACTGTCATTTGATTATTATAAAACTAGAGTATTTATTGCATAACATGTTCCAACTTCTACTTGTCCATTGGGAAACCCACTCTCCCTCTCTCTCTCTCTCTCTCTCTCTCTCTGCCAGACTCGCTCTGAGTTGTCATCGATGCGACACAGTTAGCTGCGGTTCACTGCGGCTCAATTGAATAGATATCTACAGATGTACAAAGGCGTGCAAATAAAGTGGGTACAAGCCATACAATTTAGGGGTCATTCATGTGGCAGACGAAGTTGTGCTGGAACCAGGGCTGCGATAAACTAAAGTGGGTTGAGCCAGCGAAGAAGACATCAAAAGAGAACTATCTGTATCTGTATCTGTATCTGTATCTGTATCTGTATCTGTATCTGTATCTGTATCTGTATCTGTATCTGTATCTGTATCTGTATCTGTATCTGTATCTGTATCTGTATCTGTATCTGTATCTGTATCTGTATCTGTATCTGTATCTGTATCTGTATCTGTATCTGTATCTGTATCTGTATCTGTATCTGTATCTGTATCTGTATCTGTATCTGTATCTGTATCTGTATCTGTATCTGTATCTGTATCTGTATCTGTATCTGTATCTGTATCTGTATCTGTATCTGTATCTGTATCTGTATCTGTATCTGTATCTGTATCTGTATCTGTATCTGTATCTGTATCTGTATCTGTATCTGTATCTGTATCTGTATCTGTATCTGTATCTGTATCTGTATCTGTATCTGTATCTGTATCTGTATCTGTATCTGTATCTGTATCTGTATCTGTATCTGTATCTGTATCTGTATCTGTATCTGTATCTGTATCTGTATCTGTATCTGTATCTGTATCTGTATCTGTATCTGTATCTGTATCTGTATCTGTATCTGTATCTGTATCTGTATCTGTATCTGTATCTGTATCTGTATCTGTATCTGTATCTGTATCTGTATCTGTATCTGTATCTGTATCTGTATCTGTATCTGTATCTGTATCTGTATCTGTATCTGTATCTGTATCTGTATCTGTATCTGTATCTGTATCTGTATCTGTATCTGTATCTGTATCTGTATCTGTATCTGTATCTGTATCTGTATCTGTATCTGTATCTGTATCTGTATCTGTATCTGTATCTGTATCTGTATCTGTATCTGTATCTGTATCTCTATCTCTATCTCTATCTCTAACTCCATCTCTATCTCAATTGTTTTCAAAGTTGACTAGTTAAAGTTCTATAGCCCATCAGTGCTTTGTGCTTTGTGTTTTGTGCTTTGTGGCTTATTATTGCCAATCTGGCACCTTTGCTAAGTTGTAGATACATAGTATATACTATGTATATGCTAGCTTGTGTGTTGAGGCCTGGTCGGTTAAGTCGAAGTTATTGAATGAAAATCGAATTGCTATTTGTAGCTGCAAACAGATGGAATATGAATACTGTGGATGTTCGTTATGCGTTGCTCTGCCAATGAAAAGCTTTTACTGAAATGGTCAGTGGCCCAGTCCTGTTCATTATAATTCGAATAATCTCTTTTCGTATTGATTTTGTATTGATGCACGGGATTGCTTTTACCTGCCAGATTTATTGGGTGCTATAATGCAGCCTGGTTACCATAATATGACCATATTGTAAGCATTGCTTCACTGCCTGCTGTGGTAATAATTTGCACTACAATTGCTGCTGTTGTGTTGAGCATTCAATATGTATCCGCATATCTATTGTTGGGTAATTCAAGTTTTGTTCTATCCCCACAACACCCGCCACACACTTATACAAACCGAACAAACAGAACTAGCTTCTCTCTCTCTCCCTCTCTCTCTAACCCCAGAGGGAGCTCTGGTTTGTCTTACTTTCTCCCTCACACACAGCCATATATACTTATATATACTTGGGAATGATTTCGTAATGATATGCTTCTGCTGGAACTCAATTCGAGACACAGACTCGCCCTCTTCGTGTATGGGTGTGCGTAGCTGAAGCTGTTTAAATTTCCCAAAGGTTCATTAGGCAGCGGAAATATTAGGTTGAGCGTCAATGCACGAATGCGCTTTGTCTCCGACTCGGGTGGTCCAAGTGAGCAACGTTTGGCCAGCGAAGCGATTTTAAATTATTTTTATATTCGAATCGATTTACACATCATGAATGAACAAAGAAATAAAAACAATGAATTGAATTTTGGATTTTTTGCATTTCTGTTTTCGTCGAAAGGTTTTTTTTTTTTATACCCTGAACCCATTGAAAATGGGAAATCAGGGTATAATCGTTTTGTTAAATGTATGTAACAGGCAGAAGGAGGCGTGGCAGACCCCATAAAGTATATATATTCTTGATCAGGGTGACGAGAAAAGTTGTCGCTATTGCAAGTTTAAGCTGTGCCGTGGTGTACTTGTAGATGGCTAGACTGATGCATATAATGTTAGATTATGCCCATTGTAAAATTCAAAGTCCATCACAACTTTTATTTATTTTTTTTTATATATAGATACTAATTTAATACAATTTCGGTTTTTGTCAGATTTTGGATCCCGGTCCCCAATATACCAACAAAATTTGTAATTTTTTTAATTTTTTTTATTTTTAAACTTAACAATTTGAATTTTATGGCAACAACAGCGTTGACGAATTATCGCTTTTTTGTACGTATTTGCAGTAAACAAGGAAAAACAATTGATTTGGATGTATCTATGCTGAGACGAGATCCGCCTTTGTAGCCACTTAGTTTGAACAGATACCAGAATTTGGTTTAAAAATGTTTTTTAAAAAAAATAAAAAATATATGAATCTTGATCAGAAACTTGGACACATGTTTGGGTTGGTGTACGTCAGCTTCTTTGCAAGTGGTAGGCGTGTCCAGGCGCGTGCAGCCCTCGTGGCAGCCCGAGGGCTGAATATACCCATTGTGTGCTTCTCAAAATAAAAGATCATGAATCTGATGTAGGCCGATATTGATGTAAAATTCAGCTTGGCACACTTATTCCGCTTGAGGCCAAGACGGGCCAAGCGTTTGCGTGTCACAGCATTGCTTTTATACTTTCTTGAGTGATATTTATATTTATGTTCCGCCAACGGCTGCATCGGATACATTGGCTGCATCGGATGCATTGGTTGCATCATATGCATTGGTTGCATCATATGCATCGGCTGCATCAGATGCATTGGCTGCATTGGCTCCATCGGCTGCATCATTGGAGGCGATGGATATCCGTATTGAGCAGCTGGCATTAGATGATTGTATCCATATGCTCCCATATTATTATATTGCATCATATCATCGCAATACTATTTTCGGCAAGTCAATAATATTATTTAGCTTCATTGATTTGATGCACTTACCGTGGGATACGTTGGAGTGTCCACTTCCATGGCGCACGATTCGTCAACTTCAGCGACATGTAGCGGGCCATTGGCAAAATTTATATATGAATTGAAATTCTCCATTATATTTTATAAAAGTTGAAAACGTTTGACTTAGCTCTATACGAAACGAGAAATATTTAAGAACAGAACAGAAAATACAAAAACCCGAATAAGCCGCCTTATACGAAGCCTACTTTTTAAAAAAAATATTACTTAAATTGATTTTATCTCTATATTTGAGTTGGCAATGCTTTCTAGATCCTAACTCATCTAGAAAGCATTGCCAGAGATATAGAAATGCTATAGAAATACTCTTTCGTTTATTGAGTCTGATATGTTTTATGATTAGTTAAGGAAAGGGAATACTTGTCCTCTATTGACTCTATATTTAAGTAGTAGGAAGCCTTCGTGGAAGAGATCCGAATATCTATTGAATTACTCTTTCCTTTATTGAGTCTGATATGTTTTATGATTAGTTAAGAAAAGGGAATGCTTGTTCTCTCTTGAGCCGGAAATACTTTATATATCTTTAAGTAGTAGGAAGACTTCATGGAAGAGATCAAATTACTCATTCCTTTTTGCAGTCTAATATGTTTTTATAGAAGAGTTAATGAAAAGGAAAATATATTTATTTATATTCATTTGTTGGGAAGACTTCATGGGATTAGTTCAACAGTCAGACAGGTTCGTAAAGCTATTGAATTCGTACTGCTAAAGCAGTCTCGATCTTGAGCTCACGCTCTGGCGCGGCGTGTTAAGTGGAGAGCCGCACTTTTCCGCTCAATTCAACAAAATGCCGCATTTCCTGCACCTACGTACGTGCTCGGCCATTCAGAGACATGAGACACCAAAGCAGCGTGTGTGTGTGTGCGAGCGAGAGAGTGAGTGAGTGAGTGAGAGGGTAACAGCTGGAGAGTAATGGCGCAAGTGAGATAGAGCATATGCGGAGATTATGTATTCAGCAATGCATGAAGTTTAAAAAGTTTCAAGCGCATAAGCCACAATGGCCACGTCTCTCCAGGCTTGACATTTATTATCTGCCGGTTTGGCCCAAAATGAAGTTGTGGCCGCTTTCGTCTTCCAAACGTTGCCACATACGCACACACCCAAACACACACACAGACAGACACATGTGAGAGCAGCCAAGTAGGGGATCTGACATCCCGTCGCTGCTCGTTTGCGGTCGACGTCGTCGTCGTCGTCGTCGTCGACGGCATTTGCATGCCCGGCTGGCCATTTAACGTGTCCGTGTCCGTGTCCGTGTCCGTGTCCGTGTCCGTGTCTGTGTCGTAGAGTCGGAGGTGTAGAGGCGTGGTCGTAGTGCTTTGATTTCGTTAGGCGACACCCAACAACTCTCCCCTGCGTAACATCTCCGCCCACCTATGGCCTGCTCTGCCCTACCCGGCCCGGCCCGGCCCCGCCCCGCCCTGCCCTTGCCCATTACAGAGTCCGCACACGTTTTTCGTAAATGTGCATTTTTCGCTAAATGTTTTGTAAATGTTTCCGCTCCCAACTTTATAATTAGTTGGCATGAGGGCGGCGCTAAAGAAAACGCAGCGTCGCATCGCGTCGCGTCGCATCACATCGCAACGCGACGCGACGCATTGCAGCCTCGCAGGAAGCGGAAAAACGAGAAAAAGCACTGCGGAAATTATGTAAGTTAAGCGGCTGCCACACAGTTCTCTCTCTCTCTCTCTCTGTCTCTCTCTATCTGTCGTGGCACGCAGCAAATGCCAGCGCAATGCATGTAGCACCGCCATGCCAGAGCTCTGCTCTGGCCGCTCTGATTACAAGCACAATGCAGATACAGCTGCATGTGGAGGACCCAGCATCTACTCTCAATTCCATTCCATTGCCAACTCCCGGCTCCATATCTGGCTGCATCTGCATCAGCTCTGTAGCTTTCTGATAAGTGCATGCATAGAATACAGCGGGACGTGACTAATATGACAGCGCCACAAGATTCCAATCTCTATTAGTTAGAGACTTTGGATTGTATTTCATAAATTCGATATTGCGATATTTGTTATATTTATTATTTTCAATTTATTTGCTTAGAAAAATAGTGTAAATAACAAATATATGAATTTTCTTTTTTTATTAATTTAAAAATATTTTTATATTCTTACACATTTTTTTTATTTATATTAAATTTTTATTTAGTTAGAAAAATAGAGTAAACAAAAAAAAAATATAAATATATTTTTATACCATTAAATTTTTTATGTTTTTTTTTTAATTTTTATTTTAAAAATAAAGTAAAAAGTTAAAAAATATAATAAAATAAAATAAGAAGTAAAAAATAAATGAAACAAAACAAAATAAAAAAAGTAAAAAAATATTTTATTTCATTTTTTATATTTATTTTCATATTTATATAAATAGAATTTTTTTACATAAATATATTTAACATTTTATTTGGTTTGAAAAATTGAATAAATATAATACATATTTGTAATTTTTTTTTATATTTATAAAATTTGTTTATAAGTATTCTAAATATTTAAGTAACAACTAACATGTTTGTATTTATTTTAGATTTTTTAGAATATAGATTTTGAAGAATATAGTAAAAAAAATAATAATTTTATATTCATTTTTATTAATTCAGACACATTTCTATATTATCAAAATAATTCTTTTTTGTAATTATGTAATTTTTTTTATTTCAAAAAAATACAATAGATAAGAACAATATTTATTTTCTTTTGTTTTTACTAATTTATGAATAATAACATTTAACATTTTTTTATTTATTGAATTTTTATTTTTTTGAGTATTTTATTTATTTTAATATTTATTTATTTTTTTTAAATTTTATTTTATGTAATAAGTATAATGAGTTCTTGAGAAATATATTTAAAAATTAAAAACAAATTGAGTGCAGTTGAGGACTATATACTATAGCATATAGATGGCGAGGAATCGTATTGATCCACGAGCTCTGTGTGTGTGTGTGAATTTGGCGTGCGCCTCCTTGGAGGCAATTTAATTAGATTTTCAACGAAGATGCGTGCCGCGTGATTGAGGATTGAGGATTGAGGACTGAGGACTGAGCATTGAATCGCAGGTGAGCGAGTCACGCAACATTCACAGCAACGCCTCCAATTGGAGTTTTAATTAAAAGCAACTACGCAACTTGCTGCCTCGCATCGGGCCAATAGATGCATCCACGCATTTGTGGCACCTGCTGCCGTCGGCGTCGCCACTGCTGCTGCTGCTGCTGCTGGCAGCGAGACTTATTAAAAGCAGTTGGCGTTATGCTAATTAGACCGCACAACCGACAAATTGTCGCCGCAAATCAATCAGGCCACCGACGCTCCCCACCGAAGGCCTACAGAAAAAAAAAAGCTAATAAAATGGCGTGGGAGCATGGCCCAACACGGGCTGATTAACGTAATCGCAGCAAAGGGCAACTGCGTCCCTAATTTCAATGCTAATTTTTCAGCTGGCGCACTGAAAACTTGCCCACAAAAAAAAAAAAATGTGGAAAAGCTTTACAAAATTATCAACATAGTGCGGGAGGTCGCTTTCCTTATAAACTCTTTGAGCTACATACGAATGTCAAGTATATCGATTTAATAATATTTAGCTATTAATTAAAGCAAGAAACAGCAACAGCTAAGCTAATCATAGCATTTAGGCAGCGAAATAAAAGCATGTGTATCAGGATATAAAATTTTAAAGAAATCTATTCCTGAGTCTGTGACTGAGGCTATGCGGGAGGCCTGAAGCTGATTAAGACTGAGGCTTGAGGCTTGTGGCTTGAGGCTTGAGGCTGAGGATAAGCCTGAAGCTCAGGCTGACTGAGGCTGAGTCTCGAAGCTAAGCCTGAGGCTTAAGCCTGCGCCCTGAGCCTGAGTCTGAGATTGATTGAGGTTGAGGCCCAGGGCTGGCAATCGAGACTAAACCTGAGCCGAGCTCGAGGCTGAGCATGAGCCTGAGGCTGAGGCTAAAGCTGAGACTACATATAAAAAGAAATTTATTAATATAATAAAAAAATGATTTTTCTGTATTTCAAGCTTTCAATGCACGCTCTAAGCTAAAGCCTTATGCTGAACCATTCGTGTGACGCTCGTTTAATGAACATCGTTTAATGAGAGATACGAATGACACTCGCACAACGAGACTCAGTAAGGCAATGCAAATGTGTTGAGCGAACATAGCTCTCGCATGTCAATCAAAGGAGGGCGGGGCATATGACGAGTGAAGCTAAACTAAAAGAAACGATTGCTAGCCGATCGTTCACGAATGAACTCGTTAAAGATACGCTGCAATCGATTGCGCTCTGAGTCTTTTCGAGTCTTTCAGAGTGTGAGTAAAAGACACTTGCAGACATTGAGATCAGGTCAATAGTTCGCTTTCAACTATTTCATATTTCATACTCTACCCAAAATAAAACTGTACATTTTATCAAAATATAAAAAAAAAATTGTATTTAAATGCGAGCATTTAACATATTGACTAAAGATATGAGATATACAAGTATTTATACAAGTATATACTGGAAAAGAAAAATAAATATACATATAAAAATAAAATAAATAAATATATAGTAAAAATTTGATTAATGTCCACTTCAGTCACACTCTAATCTGTAGACCATATGAATTTAATATGATCTAAAATGCATATGAATTTAATATGATCTAAAATTCATATGTATTTAATAAAGATTTAAAATTCATATGTATTAAATATTAAATATGAATATGTATTTAATATGATCTAAAATTCATATGAGTTTAATATGATTTAAAATTCATATGTATTTAATATGATTTAAAATTCATATGTATTAAATATGATCTAAAATGAATATTAATTTAATATGATCTAAAATGCATGTGTATTCAATATGATCTAAAATTTATATGAATTTAAAATGATCTAAAATGTATATGTATTTAATATGATCTAAAATTCATATGTATTTAATATGATTTAAAATTCATATGTATTAAATATGATCTAAAATGAATATTAATTTAATATGATCTAAAATGCATGTGTATTCAATATGATCTAAAATTTATATGAATTTAAAATGATCTAAAATGTATATGTATTTAATATGATCTAAAATTCATATGTATTTAATATGATCTAAAATAAATATGTATTTAATATGATCTCAAATTCATATGAGTTTAATATGATTTAAAATTCATATGTATTTAATATGATTTAAAATTCATATGTATTAAATATGATCCAAAATGAATATCGATTTAACATGATCTAAAATTCATGTGTATTCAATATGATCTACAATTTATATGAATTTAATATGATCTAAAATTCATATGTATTTAATATGATCTAAAATTCATATGTATTTAATATGATCTAAAATGAATATAAAATGTATTCTATTTTTTTTTTTTTGTAACAAACTCTATAATTCTAATGCTTCAATTTATTTCTCTCATTTTATTAGTTATTTTTTTACTTTTTCTATAACTCTAATGCTTCAGATAATTTCTCTCCAATGTTGACCTCTCTCTCTCTCTCTTCCTCTCTCTCTGGTTGCTTCTCTTATTTTCTCCTTCGCTTCATTTTCCTTACCTTCTCTCTATATCTCTCTCTTTCTCTCTCTCACACACACACGCTCATTTATTATTCTACTCCATCATCACTTACTCTAATTATACAACTCTCTGTATCAATATTTGTCATATTATCTCGTTTCTTTTTATCTTTTGCCCAACATATTAATTCAGCTCACTTTAAATTATAAATTTATAAAGCAAATAAACTGTAAAGCGAATATATAAAGTTTGTGCAAATTCTGAAAATTTGCTGCCTTAAGACAAAAAAAAAAGGCAAAAAGTTGAAGCTCACTAAGCTGGCTAAATAAATTTCGCAACAGCAGCAATAGCAGCCCCCAGCAGCGTGACGTCGAATGCGTCGAAGTGTGCTGATGAGGAAACGGAAATGGAACATGAACGGAAATGCCGGCCAGAGGCGCAGCAGCTGTCCGAGTTGGCTAACAGCTCGACTTGCACTTGAAGCCGAAAGGTGTTTATTGAAACGTTAACCGCTGCCGGCTGAAGGTCAATACGATTGCTGCATGAACGCTTCACTTGACGGCACTGCCAAGACCAATGGGCGTGGCATTGTTGTAAGTTTGAAGCAGCCGATGCCAATTCGCCAGTTAAAGAGGAAACAGCAAAGAACAAAAAAAAAAAAAAAAAATCAAAACTCGGGCAACAACTGGCAACAACTTCAGGTCTCTGTGTGTGTGTGTGTGTGTCCTGGACTCCTGAAATGGATGTGCGACATTATTAGCTATTTCAGCGGGCAGGCAGGCAGCAGGCAGACAACTGAAAAACCTGCCACTGAAACAGACAAGTAAACGAGTTACCCGCGCTGCCGCTGCTGCTGCCATTGCCATTGCTGGCAGCAGCAGCAGCAATATACAACACGCGTGCAGCAACAACATTGACAACGCCGTGTTTATATGCAACATTGACAACATGCCGTGACGCAAGTGATGCCAAACTGCAACAGCAGCAAAAGCAGCAGCAACAGCAGCTCCTCGTTACCATCAGCATTCCCATTACCAATATTGCTGCTGCTGCTGCTGCTGCTGCTGCTGCTGCTGCTGATGTTGCTGCTGCCTCGACTTCACTGGCAAGTCATAAAAGTTTTCTGGCTTGGAGCGTCGGCATTTTGAAAAGTCTGGCATGCAGCTAACTTCAGCAGCCACGTGAGCAAAGCTCAAATGCAAAAGCCAAAATACACTGCAAATGCTAAACTAATTATTATAGATTAACAAAGCCTAGCCATACTCAAGGATAACAAATATATCAAAATAGTATATATACATATATAGAGCATATTAAAGTCAGCTGACATTTGGCTAGCTATTAATTGAAATATTGCTGACGAGCTGACAGCAGCAAGTCTGCATAGCAAAATAAATAAAAAAATCTATAAAATCATAGAAAACACATGGATGATATATCCATATATCATCTGATTGCACCGCATATTTTGAGCAGTCGAAACTTTGAGAATTCACAGCATATGCAGAGTAGAAGCAGCTCAGTCTTTGGCTGTTTTGCATAAAACGAACGAAGCTGCTGCTGCTGCTGTTGCAGCATCTTTGTCAGTCTCGCGTGTTTGCTGCTGTGTATCTGTGTGTGTGTGTGTGTGTTGGCTGTGACTATATTACATTTTATGTCAAATGCGCACGCTTTCAATATTGACAGACGCCGGCATTGCAGCAGCAGCAGGAGCAGGAGTAGCAGCAGCAGCAGGAGTAGCAGCAGGCAACACGGAAGCGGATGGGGACGGCACCTGTTCCGGCAGCGGGGAGCTGCGTCGGCATGTCAAGCTAATGTTAACTTATTTTCGTATTTTGGCATACCTAGCTGCATGCCGGAAGTGCCACACCCAGGCCAGCATTCGAGTCGAACTTATTTTCAAATAAAGCGCACAATTTTCAAAGACAAGGCAGCTGTGCCAGCCACCTGCCTGGCTGTGGGTGTGGCACAGCTCTACTTTATTATTGAACAGCTCTGTTAGCTTAGAAGGGCTCGCCGAGCGGCTTGATGGTCAGCTGATGCACCTGCACATGCGGCGGCGTGGCCAAGGCATACATAATGCCAGCCGCAATATCCTCCGGCTGCAGCATGGGCAGAATATTATAGTCCCCAGGCAGAATCTCGGTGCGTGTTACGCCCGGACTGATGCTCTGCAAGGCGAACATAAAAAACAAATGAAATAAAATTTAGTTAAAGTGAATAGAGTAATCATTGCTACGCACCGTCACTTTAATCTGCGTCTTGAGGCCGCTCATCTCCTGGCGCATGATCTCTAGCAGCGCACTGATGCCGTGCTTTGTCACCGGATACATGTTGAGGGTCTGCAGCGACTCGCTGGGCGGATGGATGATGTGATGGCCGGTGAGGCTATTGATCAGCACCACATGGCCGGCCACATCGCGCTGCTGCATGGAGCGAAAGGCGCGCTGGGTGCAGTAGACCACGCCCATCAAATTCACCTGCAGCACATGCTGCAGCTGCTCCAGCGGCATGGTCAGCAGCTGGCCAGAGTAGAGCAAGCCAGCATTGTTCACCAATATATCAATGCCGCCCAGCTCCGACTCGATCCAATCGAAGGCCTCCGTCACAGATGCCTCCTCGCCCACATCACACTTGACGGCATGCAGATGCGATTGCAGCTCATCGGGCAGCTCCTCCTTCAGTGCCTCGACACGCTCAACGCGACGCGCCAAACCCACCACAATGACTCCGGCACGCACCAGTTCCTTGGCCAGAGCAGCTCCAATGCCCGAACTGGCACCAGTGACAACAGCTACACGATTCTGCCAGCGTTCCATATTGATTCACGATCTCAAACTCAATGAGAATTGGAATTTGATTTTTGACTTGTTCTTCTTTGTGTTCTTTGTGCGCCGCTGAACGTAGCAAATTGGCAACTGACTCTTGTCCAGCCCGAAGCCTTTATATATTGGCGCTTGCTCAGCCACAACACACACTCAATCCCCCTCACTGACCCAAGCTCGCAATTGAATTTTAAATAGTTGCTGTTGCTGCTGCTGCTGCTGCTGCTGCTGCTGCTGCTGCTTCACGCCCATTTTCATAGTTGAATAATTAAATGAGTGTCGCTCAATTCGCCAGTTTGTCACTTGTTCAGCGCGACAATTACGCATTTTGACCATTTCATAAATATTTTGTGAGACTTTTTTAAATTAGAACCACCACAGAGCACGGGCGCCAATGGGGCAGCACGTGTTTGTTTTGCTTAAAGCTTGAACTTTGAATATTTTGACTTACACTTACCCATATACATATATACATATGTTCATATATGCCAAGCATATGATATTGCGCTAAGATCTAATAATATTTATATTTATGATTTATATTTTTTTATATAAACATATCATAGCTCGTTGATTAGCAGAGCGAATTGGTGATCCTATGATTCTATGCTAGCTGCGATCCGAAATGAAGTGAGAGAGAGAGAGAGAGAGAGAGAGAGAGAGAGAGAGAGAGAAAGAGAGAGAGACTGAGACTGCTTGAATGGGAGAAAAGCTGAATCCTACGAAGAGCTACATATATTGTCACTCTTAGCAGACAACACAGTCACTCACACACACACTCACACACTCATACACTCACACATACACACACACACATATATGCTGGCACACCTAGGCACGCTCTCTGCCAAGTGCGCAGTTTATGCAGCATTTGAGCTTAAGCTGCGCTAATAGGCTTCAATATGGGAACCTTATTTCAGATGGTCAGATGGTCAGATGGGCGAACGGACAATAGTTGGCTATATTGGGTATATTGGCTATATTATTCCAGCTCATTGCGCTGATCAAGCATATACTCATATATATATATATTACGAAGGTCTGCCACAAAATGATATTCAAAAATAGAAATAAATTATAAATTTAAATTTAAAATTAAAACAAAAAAAAAAAAAAACAGGTAAGAAAGCTCTAATTGTGACTACTCAACAACGAGATCCCCAGAACCTTTCGAAGAACTGATATTATTTTATTATATTATATTATATTATATTATATTATATTATAATATATTTTATTATATTATATTATATTATATATCCAAGAACATTTAACATAAATATTATACCCTGATTTTCCATTTTCAACGGGTTCGTGGTATAAAATATGGAATAATAATAGTAATAATAATATATGTACAAACAAATGTTCTGGATATAGCTAGCAGTAAGCTTGTACCAAAAATAAAATAAAAAAGAATAAAATACTAATAAAAATATATTAAACAAACGAAAATAATTTTAAAAAAGGAAAAAAAATTAATTTATATAATATTATTTACCTTAAAGAAAAAAAAACCAATAAGTAAATAAAAAAGAATAAAATAAAAATAAAATAAAAAATAAAAAAAAAAACAATAAATAAATACAAATAAAAAAAAAAGGAATAAAATAAAAATAAAAATACAATAAACAAAAAAAAATAATTAAAAAAAAAATAAATAAATAAATAAATAATAATGCAATAAATAAACAAAAATAATTAAATTAAATTAAAAAATAAAAAAAAAATTAAAATAATTATATGAATTCAAGTCACATTTTCCATGCAGTTCACTAAAATATTCCAAAAAATTCTCCCGCGAAAAAAACAAGCCACGACAATGAATCCAACTCGAAATTCATATTCAAATTTCAAAATATGGCCAGATCTCAGCTTATAATTGTGAAAATATATTTGTCAAAATTGATGCCAAATTATGTTGATTCAAAGCAAAGGCATGGCTAAAACGGTTCACCCATGGGCTTGATGGTCAGCTCGTGCACCTGGACATGTGGGGGCGTGGCCAGGGCATACATGATGGCATTGACCACATCCTCGGGCTGCAGCATGGGCAGACGCTTGTAGGCCTGCGGCACCATGTCCGTGTCCACGAGCCCAGGGCTAATGCTCTGCGACATGGCAAAGAATTAGATCGAGCCAGATCAATTCAGTTATATTAATGTATATATATAGAACGACTTACCGTGACTTTGATGTGCGTCTTTAGATCGCGAAACTCCTGACGCAGCAGCTCTGTCATGGCGGTCACGGCGTGCTTTGTGGCCGGATACATGTTCAGCTCCTGCAGGCTGCCGGGCAGCGGATTGAACAGATAGTGGCCGACGATACTATTGAGCAGCACCACGTGGCCAGCTGTCTTGCGCTTTCGCAACGATTGAAAGATGCGCTGCGTGCAGTAGACGACGCCCATGACATTGGTTTGCAGCACCTGCTGAACGGTGTCCAGCGACATGGTCACCAGCTGGCCACCGGCCAGCTTGCCGGCATTGTTGATCAGGATATCTGCACCGCCCAGCTCGGCATCGATCCAATTGAAGGCGGCCTCGACTGACTCCATGCTCGTCACATCGCATTGCCGGATGCGCAGCCGACAGCGCTGATTGTCGGGCAGCTGGTCGAGCAGCTGCTCCAATCGCTCCAGGCGGCGAGCCAGCGCCACCACGATGACGCCCGCGGCAACGAGCTGCCTGCTGAGGACAGCTCCAATGCCCGAGCTGGCGCCAGTCACCACAGCTATACGATTCTGCCAACGTTCCATGCCAGTGGCTGTCATCTGAATGCGGCTTCGTGCGTTCGCTGAGCCAAATGAAAACCTCAGCGATCACAGATCAACGCTAGCCACTGGCGTCGTCTGCACCCACTCAACTTATAGCTGTACCCCACTGTGACGCCCATGGCACAAATGCATCGATTTACAATTACGTCGAGCTCTCGAATTACCCACAGCTGCAACAATTACATAAGAAATCTGTATATCAAGATTACTACTGCCTCGCTTTGTGAGCAGATCAAGCGTTGAGTCTAGACCGCAGATTATACGAATTGCTGCAGGCAGCTTTTTAGCTAGAGAAAAAAAAAACAAATATATAGAAAGAGAGAGAGAGAGCGAGAGAGAGAGAGAGAGAGAGAGAGAGAGATGGAAGAAAAGGAAATTAATTAGATAGGAGGATAGGGAGAGGGAAAGACAGATACAATGAGAGAGAGAGAGAGAGAGAGTTATAGAAAGAACGTAAAAGAGAGTGATAGAGAGAAAAAATGAAGAGAGAGAGAGAGAGAGATGGAAGAAAAGGAAATAAATTAGTTAGGGTGATGGGGAGAGAGATAGAGAATGAAAGAGATGTGAGTGAAAAATATAAAAAGAACGTATAGGAGGTGATAGAGAGAAAAAATGAGGAGAGAGAAACAAAAATAGATAGGGAAATTAGAATAAAAGCAAGGGAAGAGAAAAAAAGAGATGAATACTCCCCATCTCAGGGAAAGATTCTCCCAATCTCTCTTTCTCTTGAAGAGAAAGATGTAAAAAGAGAGAATGAGAGAGTGATAGAAAGAGGCAGAAAGATGAAGATAAGAAAAATATATAGAATGAAAGCAAAAGAGAGTGATAGAGGGAAAGAAACGTAGAGAGAGAGAGAGTGAGAAATTAGATAGGGAGATAAGGAGAAAAATAGGAGAAGCAAATGATATAAACGGAAAGTAAAAGAGAGAGAGAGAGTGATAGATAAAAAGTGACAAAAAGACAAAAAAGTAAAGTCAGAAATAAGGAGAATGAGAGAGCTGAAGAGAAAGAAAGAAGAGATGAGAAAAAAGTGATTGAAGAAAAAAAGGAAAAATGAGATATAGAGAGCTAGTTAGAAAAAAAAAAGTGTTGAGACAGTTAAAGTGAAATAGATAACACTAAAAGAAAGAGGCAGAGCAAGAGAGAGAGAGAGAGAGAGAGAGAAAGAAGGCAACACTGTTTACTACACATATTCAGTGTTAGCCAACACTGTTTACTACTCATATTCAGTGTTAGCCAACACTGTTTACTACACATATTCAGTGTTAGCCAACACTGTTTACTACACATATTCAGTGTTAGCCAACACTGTTTACTACACATATTCAGTGTTAGCCAACACTGCCAACAACTGAAAGTCGATTTGCGGGCAATGTCATTGGTGCTTGAGCTTTCAAATATTTAGCACTTGGAAAACTACCATCATTATCTATTTTGATATGCGACGATTAGGTGGAAAGAAACCCAAATTCAATATTTAGTATTTATGAATAGTTCATTGTGGCGCGCAGCTCGTACGTGCATACGAAGTCGAAGTTGGTGCCAATGGAGCTCATATATCTTTAATAGGCAAATCCAGAAACTGCCAGGACAGCCTGTCGGCCGCTCTGCTTGGGGGCCAGCACAGATGGTCGATTTGTATTTAATAGCTTAATGGCAATTCCATAAACCGAGAATACGTGTACAAAGCGTGAACTATAGCCGCATGCATATGCAAAGTGTGGATTCGTGGAGGTAGGGAGGTAGAGAGAGGGAGGGTCGAGCCGAAGGTGCGTGGACCAAGTTTGTCACAGCTGCACACATGATGATGCGAAATAAAAAACAATAAACAAAAAAACGAAAAAATAAAAGAGGCAACAAAACACAATGAAACAAAAACAAAAGCCGAACAGCTGCAGAAAAGTTTCCCTTTGAAATATAAATAAAAATCAATTTGAGGCGCATTTGACATTGCCGAAACTCAAATAAGAATGCCGTAGACCCTACGTTGGGATGTCTTCAATCAAATGCCGGCAATAGTTAGCTAAGGTTGAGGGCACACTCAACCCCATATAGGGGCAACCCCTTGCCATCCCCATCCCATTCCTTGCCATTCCCCTTCTCTTCCATTACATCCTCCTGCTCATGCTCATGCCGCCAAATGATGCTGGAGCTGAAGCACACGTGTTATTTGCACACGTGTTTATGGAAATTGGGAAACGTATTTCAAGTTGAGCGTCAGCTCAAAGCTCACTTTGTTTACACAGAAAAACGAAAGAAAAATGTGCATGAAAATTTCACTGATTACGTATTTGAAGAGTGAGAGAGAGGGAGAGCGAGTAGGGGAGCGGGCAATGACTAAAGCGTCCGCCCGTCAAGTGGCCCAGCCGAAACGAAGGCTGTCTGGGCGCCTAGGTAAAAGTTGAGGCAAACACGGCTCTATTAGGCGCAGCCAGGCGCTCTATCTCTCTACCTCTCTCTCTCTCTCTCTCTCTCCCACACACACACACACATGCATAGCTGTCTGCAGGGCTTCATCCACATATCATAAGTTATGCTTACTTAGCCGCCACTGGGCATAGTTCAATATATGCGAACATCTATGCGCATTTCCAGTTACATTTGCACATGCAAATTGGCCCAGTCCGTTTTGCCCCTTTCATATTTCATTCGGCTATGCATAACACGGTCAGGCTGTTTGCAGAAAAAAAAAAAAAAAAAAAAACAGAAAAATGAAGTGTCCAGATGCCAGCTGAAAACCTTTTGTTTGCCTCTTTGCTGTAAATGAAGCTGTGCAGATTCTTTAAATATGCATTTGTAGCTGTTGCCTACAAATCGCATTGATGAGCCATGAGCCAAGGCAGGCAAGTGTATTCAGGAGCATCTATTGGGTAAGTAGAGTCCAATTTGGAGCTCTGTTGTCAGTGTCTAATAATAAATATTGGAAAATTTTAATAAGAGAAACTCTTTTTACTGCTTATTCGCTTTTAACGACAATCCGCTTATATCGACGATATTTTTCACATTTCTACCGTTTATTACGACATGCGAAATATTGACAAAATTTTAAAACCTCAAATGTATTTATCAGTGATGTGCGTAGCACAGAGAGACAGAGAGAGAGAGGGAGAGAGAGAGAGAGCGAGAGAGAAAGTGCAAAAAGCTGACGTCACACAAATGCTTACAGCGTGCAAGTTATCAAGCAAATCTTATGATAAATATAAATAACTTTCACTCTTACTCTTTCCCATCATAAACAAAGCTATAGCATCACACCACTTAGTTCCGACATCAATATTTCCTGCGCTACTCCCATAGAGTTTTAGCAGTTTTAGCTTCAATATAAACTATAAGATTTCACTGCGCAGTTCCCATGGGCACATTGAGATAGCAGCCCAGCTTGAATGTAAACAAATCCTAATTTCACAATTCCGATATAGAATCACGTAAGCCACTCGTATGAGCTATTGAGCCTTGGGCTTTAATAGTGGAAGCTTTAACATAAACATTAGCTGACTTGCAGCATAAGATCATTTTAGTACTTCAGTTCGAATTATGAGTGAAGAATGAAAGAATGAATACAAAAAATAATTCTTCTTTAATAACTTGCATTAGAATATGTCATGAAAAATTTAATAAAAATATTTTGTTGTTGTTCGGTTTTTGATTAATTACTAAAATAAATCAATCAAACTGATAAATAAATAAATTTAACAATTTATTTTGTAATTTATTTGTTTTTATTTATTTCTTCTATATAATATACAATTCAAGCGCTCTCACCTCACCCCGCAACAGTAGAGATTAGGGGCGCAGAGCAAATAATGTATTTTAACGTATTTTATATAATACTGCAATAGATCTATATACTCTGTCTCGTTCGAATATGAACTAAAGTATTTTTAAAAAAACTTTTTCAGCTTCAGTTTATATTTGGTATGCAGTCTTAACTTCTTAACTTGTACTACATATGTACATATATCCCCAAAACGTCTCTCTTATATTGTATTTAAAAATTGATATGATTTTGTTATTCCAATTTCATGGTCTCTGCTCTTTGAGTGACCAACAAGAACAACACCTCGAATCGTCTCCAATTTATGGCATTTAAAGCGAGGTGAAGGCCAAGCAGTTGATTGGAGGCAGCTGAAACAGCTGTTACTGCTGGCTATAATTCAAATTTGCAGTTTTTTATGCTAATTCGTTTGATATTGCACAGAAGATGCTGTACAGACGACAGCGCCGAACCTTTTAGCTTTAGTTCACGAAAGAATATGCTACAAATTATGCAGTCCTGCACATGTGTGTGCATGTGTAGCTGTGTGTAGCTGTGTGTGTGTGTGTGTGCCAAGAACATGTGCTGGCAGCAGGAACAGCAACTGTAAAGGATACAAGCAAATGGTGCAGGAACACGCGCCATTTGCATTTACCCTGACCCTCGAAGGCGTCAAACGCAGCTTGCCTTATCGCTGGCCGGGAAAAAGGGGCAAGAGGGGCCAGAGGGGCAACGGGACATCGGGGTATTGGAGTCTTGTTGTTGGGCAGCCATTTTGCAAAATGCGTCGTCCTTTGGTACTGCATAATTATGCGCGCATCTGGCCAAGTCGTCCTCGTCCTCGTCCTCGTCCTCGCCGTCGTCATCGTCGTTGGGCGAGGGTGCAGGGGGTGGGGGAGGTGGTGGGCATCCAGAATCGCAGTCGGTTTAAGGCTCCTTAGGCTATTTGGACGCTTTATGCGTTCAGCTCGGCTCGTATGGATTTTATGGCCTGACAGGTAATGCGAGACGAGGCGAGGTGCCCGGAACCACTTTACGTTGTTATGGCGGCCGTAAAAATCGGCAAATCGCATCATGAGTGCTGCACACATTGTTGCGCATAAACTTGGCTCAATCTGCCCAGAGCGAGAGCCAGAGGCAGAGGCAGAGGCAGAGGCAGAGGCAGAGGCAGGCCGTGTGCAAGTCGCACGACTTTGTTGCCAAAAACGTTTGCACCTTTCCTTACCGCACCCCAATGCAACCGATTTGCAAATGTTGACAATATCCCGGGAGTCCCAGGAAACCGCATGATTGATTCGAATTTAATGCGCAATGGAATTTATTTTTGTGGCACGGCCGTAATTAGTTTTAGTCAGTTGCCAACTGAGTAACAGGAATTCGGCTTTGTTGTTTTCAGCCGAGTTTATGATAGGCACATCCGCTACCAGAGACAACTGCAATTGGCAATGTTTCAAGGCAATAAAAATGTAAATTTCAGCTACCAAAGAAGGAAAAAATGACAACAACAACAGCAACAAAAATCGAAATCAAATTGAAATTGCTAGAGTCGAAATTTAAAAGCGAGCTTAAAACAGGCGAAGCAGTTGATTGCAATTAATATCAAAGTAAGATTCTTTAAATAGAGGAAATGTAGTAAATTATATAATATATAAATGAAGCTATATATACAACACTTTTGTGTCAATATTTACAACTTAGTGTAATGCAAAGGATCCAAAGCGGAAATTAATTTTTTTTTTTTTTTTTGAATACTATTACAACACATAATTTTAAAAAATATATCATTTTTCATTTATTTATAGCTGTGTTCAAAAAAAGTTACAGCAGTTTGATTATTCAAGTGTGCCAATACTTTTTTGACTCACTGTATGTATATATGTTCATTTAATTATCATGAGAATTTAACATAACAGGACATGTTATGTTAATAACATAAATATGAAATGTTGTCAGTCAGTCACAATGTTGCGAATGTTGTAAAACTTCATAGTGCCAGAAGCAGAAGCAGAATAAATACCAAAAGAGGAATACGGTTAGCGGTAAATTCTATGCGAAGAGCTAGGCTCGCGAGCGACAGAGAGAGAGAGAGAGGATGCTTCAGCCGAGTATGGCGCTATTGATGTTGTTATGTAAAGAAAGAAGAAAGCAGAAGCTGTGCGTAAATGACTTTGGTTTAACGACAAAGATAGAAGCAACAACAAGACATTTGCGTCTCGCTACGCTCAGAGTAAAGAATAAATATCGCTAGTAGTACAAAAAAAAGAAGATCCATCATGGAACGATCTCTGCGACATACAGTGGAGCAAAAAAGTAATGGCACACCAAGAAATATAAAATTTAGGCTCCTACATATATCATTTGTTACATTGGGCTTACAAGATTTAACAAAAATGTGATTATGTTCATCAATATATTTTTGTTTAATTAATACAAAAAAAAAAAAATAAATAAAAACTTAAAATTTTAATTTCTCTCTATTAGCTATACTTCATAAAAAAAGGCATAAATTCACGCAAAAAAAAAAGTTTTGGCACACTGCAAAAAAATTATTAAAAAATTATTTTAAAAAATATCTTAAAATAAAAATGGTCTACATATATGTATATATATGTCGTATATATAAGACTATAATATATATATATATATATTTGCCCTCTATTGCCTTCATTTCTATATTATTCCAATGCCAATTGACTCAATTGAGTTTGCCTCTTTCATTTTCATGTGAAAATGAAAATGCCAGTCAATCTCTGTTAGATGATTATTGAATATTGAATATGGATTCGTTGTTGACTGTGGCCAGATGTCAAAAATCTCATATTTGTAAACATCTTCATTGCATTGTTGGCGGCAGCTTGTGTCACTTATTCAAGTCGTTTATTGATTCAATCGTGACTTGTTTGTTTGTCAGCCGCGCTAACCCCACAGGGCCAATGGAGCGGCCGCACGTTTCAGCAGACAGATTGAAATGCCCAAAATTGAGCCGGCAATAACCAAACGGAGTGTGGGAAGGGGGGAGGGGGGAGAGCTAAGGTATATGCATGAATGGACAAAGACTCGGCCCAGGCCCATGGCTTTGGCCAATGGCTAACTCAGTTATGCGCTCAGGCGCTGGCATGCTCATAAGATTCTAATATTTGACGCCCCACTCCACACACTCCACTCCACTCAACTGGCACGAGTTGGCGGCTGTCAGTTAGCTTGACAGCCGGACTTTCATCACGTGCTGGCAAAATGTGTGCGACTTGACAGGCCTCGAGACGTTCGACCTAGGTTATTAAAGCCACATAAATTAAAGGATTATTGCCATATATACCAATGAATGAAATCGGTAAACGTTAAGCGCTTTATAATTGAAGCGAAACTTGCATAGCCAACGAAGCCTTAACCAAGAGTTAGCCAGGATTTCATTGAATTTATGTTCACATTTCGAGTTTTCAACTAGCATTTGCTGAGCAAAGTCATAAAGTCCATAGACAGATGTATAAATTGAAAACTTTAACAAATCCAGGCGAATGAAAGAGACAGCAAGACAGCGAGAGAGAGAGAGGGAGAGCATGCTTCCTTTTCCGACTTCTATAACAGTTCGTCTGACCCATTTAATGTTAGCCAGCTAGACTGAATGCTTGAGCTAGATATTACTCATACGCCGTGTCATTCAGCAGTTGGTCAACTGACAAATTTATTGTAGATAATTTGGCAAGTTTGCGTTCGCCTGCAGCAAAGTAAACAAACTGAGAGATGATTAGCATTCAGCGCAGTCCACACACAAAGGCACATCACAAACTCTGACACTCACGGCCAACTTTGAAGTTCTGAGAGCAGCAGCCGAGGTCAGCCAGCCCAGGCAGCCCAGGCAGCCCAGTCAGCTAGAGATGAGAAGATGTTTTTGTTGAAAAGTTGAGCATAATATATTTTCACAAGGATTTCGAGTGGTAAATCTCTGCACATGTGCACTGATTGCATTAGACATAGACGCTGGCTCGTTCAGGGCTTAGAGCTGGCCGCATGATAAATGGCTTCAAGCGAAATCTTTATAAATTATTATTATATATTATATATAGTACTCACACACACACATACACTGAAAAATTGAAAACACAATTTGCAAATGTAAATTTTTTGTAGGTTTTCTCAATATTTATTTTCTCATTTGACTAGTTAATTTGCCATCATACTGGATTTTCGCTTCGGTACTTGTCATAATCATAATCATCATAATATTGTATTTAGTTCATCAGATAATACCATTTCTGTGTGTATATGTATATTTAATATATATATAACATGTGAAAGGGGAAAGTTGAGGGGAGGGGCAGATCGGGCATCAGCGATCAATCAATGGATTTCATATTTCTCTTGCACATTTTATGATACACATCAGTTAGTGATATATAAATATATGTATATATATATATCTGTGTGAATTATATAATTTTAAATCAAATAACATACAATACAATTAATGAGATATTTTTTTTTTCAGTTAGCTCATAATATTCCTAGGGACTCACAATATACATATAATATTAAGGAGGGGGGAGGCATTAATTAATTAATAATATATATTTATACATATATATATAAATATGTTTGTTTAGCATGATTCCAATTAATTCTTGATCTATGTGTGTTGTTTATCTGTAATCAAAGAATTTTTTTTTTTTTTGTAAATTGAGTCTAGCTGATTTTTTGGTGCTGCGAGAACTGGAGAAGTTGAACTGAAAATGGATCACTTGAAGATCGAGTATCTATATATTCGTTAAACACTAAATTAACAAATCTATTTTGCAATTTCAGCTATTTAACTCAACTCAATTAATTTGTAATATGCATGTATGTATATAACTTTTGTATGCATGTATATATATATATATATATTTGTTTTTGTTTTTTTTTTTTTTTTATTTAATGTATTCATTTTTATATGTATGTATTTATTTTTTTGTTTTGGTTTTTGGTTTATTTAACAAAGATGCTTTTACCATATGCATTTAGTTAATGATTCTCTTCACGATAATTTATTCTCTTTTTAATGTATATTTATATTTTTTTTTGGTTTTTGTTTTTTTTTTTTTTTAGTTATTTATCTATTTTGCTGAATATATAATTTAGTTTGATTCACAACAATAACATTTGAATATGCATTTCCGTTTTGCTTGAAGTTAAATTTGAATTGAATTAATTTATAAGTGTATACATATATATATATATAAATTGTAAATGAATTTGTTACATAAAGCTTAGTTTATTTTTTGCTCTGATCATTAAATATAGTATATGGATAGTTTTACAGTTACAGTTGCAATTGCAGTTTACGGTCAGTTTCTCGATTTGATGAGCTTCAGTTGATCGCCTGGAGCTGTCGTCATCCTTGTGGCTATCAAATGATCCGGTAAATTCAGCTGGTCTTCTAGGCGGTAACATATCTAGTTGAATGTAGCTTTCACTAAAATATGTATAGTTTTTTTATTTGTATTTCTTGCAGTGTATGAGAGAGGGAATCTGTGTGTGTGTGTGTGTGTGTGTGAGTGTGTGCGTTAGCCCGTCGCCTGCGTTCGATCCAAGATTGATATCCCTTCCAACTGCGATCAGATTGACGGATAACTAGATTAATATTATAGTAGAGTGAATGCTGAACGGTATGCTGACATGTTAACATCATCAAAATAAACTTAAATAATAGTTGAACGATGTTTTGCGAAATTGCTTTTCATTTCTCATGTTTGTCACTTGCGCTTAAATTATATATATATATCTTGTATGTAACATTTGTTTATAGGTTATAACTATGAACTTTCATTGCTGTATATATATATATATATATGCTTGTATGTATATATATATTTATATATATATTTTCTTAATGTTTTTTTTTTTTTTTTAGTTGTATGTTTAACCATTATTCCTATGCATATGTATGGATTGACTTTACGTACGATACGATCCGGCATCGCCTCGCTCGTTTGGTCGATTGATTGATTAACATAATTCATTATTTGAGATGGATATTACATAATATATATATATATATATATATAGGTTAGCATAATGGTTAGCATGGGATTCTGATTCTGGCTAGAGAACCGATGACTCAACAGGACTCCAACACAGCCAGCCATGTTGCTCAATACCATTCCATTCCATTCCATTCCATTGATCGTCCCTTTAAAATACGCTCGATATTTCCTTGGCCGTTCAGCACGTGAGAGTTGATCGTGTGTTGTATTTCCTGTATTTATTGTCAACTAATCATTATTACATATATTCGAACTGTTCGCAGTGCACTCGATTGATTCAATCGGGTTCACTGGGAGCGATTCGAGTCAAATTATCATACGATGAGAACACGAAAGATAACCAAATACCGGATGTTGAAGGCTTCAGTGCTGATGCAAAGAATCTATATATATATATATATATATATATATATATATATATGTGTGTGTGTGTATATATATATGTATATATCTGTAGAATATCTCGCTGGAAACCGAACTACAATGCAGTCCATTGGGTATTCAACAAGTGCTTAGTTGGAGTCCGAGTCTGAGTCGCTCGGTGGCACCGGCGAGGCAGCCGGCTTGGCAGCCACAGCAGCGGGCTCCTCTCGTATGGGTCGCGTTGCCGCCAGATACGCATTCGTGGACTCGCCGTGCGTGGTCTCGATGCCAACTCTAAACAAAGAGAGAAAGTGAGAGATAATGTAAATAGTTTTCTCCAATTGAAATCTCGTTTGAGTTTCACTTACTTGTACTCGTGCCGTGCCAGATAGCGAACATACTTCTCGGGCGGCTCATCGGCATCGGAATCCTGCACGCTCACTGAGCGCACGGTGGTATGCGAGACCTGCGTGGCGGGCATTGTGAATTCCACGAATGCGTATGGCGCCAATTCGCTGGGTATCTGATCGTACGATGTGAGTGCCATGCGACAGACCAGCTGATGTGTAGTATATGCGCCTGCGCGAGAAGCATTCAAATGATGAGCCTGAGCCTGGAGCGAGCATAGTGCGGCCACTTACCTTGACCCTCCTTGGGTAGACGCGGACAGCGCCAGACAATGGCACGATGATGATGCTCGTACTTGGCCTGGCCGGAGGTTACCTCAATAAGCGACTCCTGCAGCGTGTCCACAGCGCCCAGGATGCGCTCGATGCCCTTGATCTTGCCAGTGCGTCGATGAGCGGACTTGACCGAGCCGTATCTGCGTAAAACAAACGTGAGTTGCTAGCGAAAACCCCACAGCGAGCAGCTGCTTAGACAAACCTAAAGTGTTTCTCTACGCGGAACAAGTAAATCCAGCACTCGGGTATCGGGAAACGCACTGAGACATCCTCGCACGGGATCTGGCCCAGCTTGCGTGAGGTGAAACCGGGCACAAGGATATCGGCACGCAGCTCAACCTTGTTACCGGTAACGCACCAGGTGGCCTTCAGCTGCAGCGGAAGTTCACGATTCTTCGGCGGACGCACACGGAAGCGCAGCAGTTCAATATAGTTGGCATCTGGCGGCTGAAATCTGCAGAGTCCAAGGAACTCGATTAGATACGATTCGATATAGTCAATAATCTGCATACTGTGTCACTTACTTGATGGTGCGTGTGCGTTCGTATTCCTGCTGATTGACAACGCTATGGAATTCGACAGCCTCCAGACGGATCCATTCCTCGGTGGCCACGGGTATGATGTCGTGCCGTCCCACCACCTCCTTGCCCTGACGCCACATATCGTTGACGCCCAGCTCTATGGTGGGCATGCCCGTCAGGAAGGCCAGAAAGAAGAGGCGCACGCGTGCGATTTGCTTCAGTATTTTGCCCTCGTAGTCCTGCTCGACGGTTATTTCGTCCACGGCAGTCACCTGCACCTCCTCCATTTTGTAGGTGAGCGCACGTTCGCGCAGCGCCGGCAACTTGAAGAGCGCCTCTTCGATGCACACCGAGAACTGTTTCATATCCTCGTAGTTCATGCTGCCGATCTTGAAGAGCTGCGACGATTGCGGTGCATGCTCGACGGGCAGGCCGAGCTTCTTTAGATCGCTGCCAAACTCCTTGACGCCCTCGTAGTCGCCAGCGATGGCGTATTGTGCGAACTTGGTTAGCTTGTTGGTGATGCGCTCCGCTTTGGTCACTTGGCCGGGTCGCACGCCTGGGCGCTCCTTGTAGAATATATACTGTAGCTTCATGGTAAAGATCTTGCCAAACTGATCGTATTGCTGGGCGCCAATCTCCGAGACGGAGTAGGAGGGCTGCAGCGGCAGCTCCTGGAAGGGCTGCTTGTCACCAGCCTGATTGAGCAGCTGCACCACTGGCACATCGTTCTGCACCACCAGCCGCACAAAGATCTTCTTCCAGAAACGCTGGCCCGTGATTTTCTTCTTGTTGGGCTGACGCAGTTGCATCTCCCAGCCGGGGCCGACATAGTGCAAACGTGGGAACTCTTCCAGCGGCTGTGACACATCCTCGTCATACAGTGGCGTCTGTGGCGTATCCTGCGAATCTGTGCGCTTTATGCTGCTATCTGTGGCCGGTGGTGCCGGGAAGCCGCTAACGTCCTCGAAGGGATTAACCGCTGGCGGCGATGTCGCTGAAGGCACCGCAGTACGCGTCGGCGGCGGCGGGGGCGCCAACTGTGGTGCCACACCGGCTGAACCCTCCGCCTTGGGCCTAATTACTACGCTGAACTCCTTGTCCACGGACTCCACGGAATCGGCACGCACTGGCGCTTGCATGGCATAGAAATCGTCATCCTCATTACCGAAGCCATCGTCTGTGGAGTTCACCTCACCAAAGGCATTCGCCGTTGTCGTGGCCGAGCCAAAGGCGCTATCACCCCAGGCTGCAAGGGCAGGAAAAGGGAAATAATTAATCTCAGCCTCTGCTTACGACATTTACCTTACTTACCATCGCCGCCCGTGGGTGTTATGGCACCCGATCCACCGCCACCACCAAAGCCATCCAGTATGCTGATGTTGTCCTTCTTTACCGAATCGAATTTAGCCGAGAATGCATCGAACTCATCCGGTTCAGCTGCAAAGATGTTGCTCACATAGCTGGCAGCAGGAGGCGGCACTGGCGGCACGGCACGTGGCTGCACCTCTGGCGGCATCTCCACTTCGGACTCATCCACGGCAAAGATATTGCTGACAACGGCTGGGGGCTGAAAACTTGCATCGTCTTCCTCCTCAGGGCTGGCGAAGGGATTGGCGGAGAGCTGACCGCTAGCCAGACCCGGAAAGTCCAGACCCGTGTCCATTTGCTCGGGCTCGTCGTTGCCGAACTCCATGGTAGTCTCTGGCACGGGCTGTGCTGTCGCCGGCAACTCTGTGGGTGGACTGTGATCCGATTCAATGGCAGCTGGCTGTACGATCTCTGGCTCCAGCTCGAGCTGTGGCTGCGATTGCACTGGTTCTGGTTCCGGTTCCGGTTCCGATTGCGGTTGCGGCTCTGGCTCAGGCTCTGGCTCAGGCTCGGGCTGATGCTCGGTCTGGGGTTCTTCGTCAGGGCTTGACTTTTGCTGCTCAACTGGCGCCGGTTCCGGCTCATCCTCATCATCCGAACGTGGCAAATCCTCCACTGTGGTAATCTCAATATCTGGCGTAGGCGCTCGCTGCCTTTGTGGTGTCTCCTGCGGAGCCGCTATATGAGCCACGGAGGCCGATTGCGGCTGTGAGGTAATGTCATGAGTACTGTCATCGGGTCGAATCAGCATCGAGCTGAATATGGGCTCATCGCGCGGCTCCGGCAGATCATCGTTGAGCAAGTCCGGCTTGGGTGCTGGCGCTGGTGCTGCCGCTGGCTGCTCGAACAGACTGAGTATGTCCTCCTTGGTCTTGGGTGGTGGCGGCTTAGCGGGCTTGCTGCTGGTGCTGCCAAACATGTCCAGCAGATCATCGGCATCGGCAGCCGGCTGCGCCGATGGTGGCGGCGGACGCTGCGGCGGCACTGGCTGCTGTTGACCATGCCCCTGCATATGGGCTGGCGGCGTTGGCCGCGGTGGCACCGGACGAGGTGGTGGCGGGCGCGGTGGCTGTTGCTTGGCCGGCGAGGGCATGGGCGCCATGCCCTGCAGATTGGGCACCGCCGTTGGCACGCCGAAGGGATTGTCGAGCGGCGATGGCACTGTCGGAGCTGCACCGTTGCTGCCGCCCATGAGATCTGCCTCAATGGCTTGATTATGAGCACTCGAACCGCTGTCCGACACATCCACATCGAGCAGATCGGCTAGCCCGGAATCGGGCGTTGGGCTGGGCGAGTGCAGATCGCGCATGGACACGGGACTGGGTGAGCGTGTGGCCGGTATGCGACCCAACAGCTCCGAGCTTGTCTCATCCAACTGACTGGAGACGGTATTTATCAGATCCTGTGTGCTCTGTGGCGGCTGTGGGCGTGGCGGAGGCGCAGCACTCTTCTTGCCCTCATCATCCTCCTCGGCGGCAGACTTCAGGCTAAGCGCATCGTCCTCGGCCTCAATGGTGGTGCCAAAGAAGCTCATGGCTGGATCAATGTCCGGTACGGGCTCGGCCTCCGTTTCCTCATCGCCGCCAAAGGCAAAAGGATTTGAGGCCGACTCACCAAATGGATTCTCCGACTCACCAGCCTCCGGTTCAGTTTGCATCAGAAATGGATTCACGGCCACATCGCCACCATCCAGGTCATCGTCCATTAAGAATGGATTGGCCATGTTTGCTGTTTGTTTCTGTTTTGGTTGTGTGTGTGTTCCAGGCTTTAGCGCTCAATGAGCTCGCTCTCGAGTAGCTTGATCTCCGTTTCGCCCGGTGCTAGATTCTCCGCAATGGAAGTGTCGAATGGATCGATGTCCTGTTGCTCCACCAGCAACTCCTCAGTTGTGCGATTTGGCAGCGACGGTGTCAGCACCTTATCGCCCAATCCCAGCTCCTGTGCGTCGCTCTGTGTATCGAGAACTCCGGTAACCGGCTGACTGGTGCTCTCCGGCAGCAGTTCGTTCTCTAGCAGCTTTAGCTCCGTCTGTCCCGGCTGTAGATTCGCTGCAATTGAGGTGTCGAACGGATCGACCTCCAAATCCTCGTCCAGCTGCGGATTATTTGGCAGCTGTCGGCGCTCCTGTGCGGGCGTCAATACCTTGATGTTGATATTCTCCTCAACAGCCAGCAGCACCTCGGCGGGCACGGGCGTTGGCGGAGCGCGCGGATTAAAGTCCGGATCAGATAGACTATGCTTTAGTGTGGGCTCCGTAATCAGATCGGCTTCAATATGTTTCAGCTCAACGTCACTGAGCTTCGCCTCGGGCACATACGAGGTGTCGAACGGATCCTCTGAATCGCGCTCCTGAATGGGCTGGTAGTAGGGTGTCAGCGGCTTCTTATTGGCACCCAGGCCACCCTCATTACCAGCGGCTAGCAGATCCTGCGAAGGCACTAGAAAGCCCACGCTCTTGCCCTGTATGTTAAGGCTCAGCGACGATTTGCGGCGTGCACTATCGAAATCCGGCTCCGGAGCGTTAATCTGTGCTTTAGGCACCGATGCTGTAACTACGTCGGGTTGGTCGGCGCGCGGATCAAAGTCCGGATCGCTCAGCGAATGCTTTAGACTCGAGCCGGTCTCGTTGAGTAGTTCCCGTTCCAGGAATCGTAACTCTGTCGCCTTGGGCTGAACAATCGCATTCACCGCCGATGTGTCGAAGGGATCAAAGTCCTGCTCCTCCTGGTTGTCAACGCTTAGCGTGGGCGCAAGAGGCGCGGGCACAACCTTGCTTAAGTCGGTGGCACTACCGGCCAAGAGATCGCGACTCGGTGCAGCTAGCAAAGACGGCGCGTCAGCTGCTTCCTCGGCACGCGGATCGAAATCGTCGTCCTCCTCAAGAACAGTTGTCTTCTTAATCACCTGCTCCGCGTACGAAGTGTTAAACGGATCGTCGTCCGGATTGGCGTCTTCCTCGTCGTCACTAACGTAGATCGCGCCGGGTACAATGTGCGGTCCACAGGCTGGGCGAGTCGGTGGCGGGGGTCGTTTCGGTTTCCCTGGAAATACATTACAAAAGGTGAGATGATATCGAAATGTAACTCGATTGTCTAACTAGTGCTAGGAGCTTGAGGTAAATAAAATATTTTCTGAGACCCTATCAAAATCTATTTATATAGTATATAAGTATATATCGAAATGTTATTTTACGATGACCTACCTGATGATTCCTCTTCGGGTTCCGGCTCAAACTCTGCCCAACTGGCGTCTGCTGCAGCTTCGGCAAGTAACTCGGCCGGGGGCAGCACAACCTGATTAACTATCGTAACCTCCTCTTTTTTCGTAAGAGATTCGGCTGCTAGTTCTGCAAACTCGTCGTCTTCGTCGTCCTTGAGCGCATCAAACTCGGATAGATCCGGATTGAGTGCGCTGTCAGCTGCTTCCTCTTCCTCCTCTTCGACCTTTTGCGGCTTGATCAGATGCAAATGCAGCGAAACACTTAAATCAATGGGCGCCACACATTCGGGCACGTCATCGACGAGATCGTCGAGCAAATTATGCTGGGGCTCGGCTGTTACGATATCAACGTCCGAATCGGCAACCTCAACACTTTCGCTGAGCAGCAGATTTTGTATGCCTTTGCGTAGTTTGCGCTTCGGATTGGCTAAAGCGAGAGCGTGCTCGCGGTCGACGCGGCCAGAGAGCACCTCAACGGCGGCACCAAGGCTGACGAGCTTCTTGTTGCCCTTGGCCTTGTCGGCGCCAACAATGACCTTCTCCGCGTAGGCGGTGTCAAAGGGATCGGGCCCGTCGTCTAGCTCAAGGACGGGCGAGTCGGGTACAATAGCTAGTTGCACCTCACCGCTGGTAATTGCCTCAATGTAGTCAGTGGCAAAGATGTCATCGACGTCGTCCTGCTGCTCGTCTTCCGAGTCGGAAAGTTGAACAACGGCCTCCGCTAGCTTATCACGATTCGCCTCACGTTCGGCTGCTAGCTGGCGTTCGCGTTCGAGTCTCTCCTGCTCACGTCTGGCGGCCTCCTCCTCCTCTTGCCTCTTCTTTTCTGCTGCCGATGGCAGACGTTGATAGAAGGACTCCTTCTTGATGCGATCGAGCTCGTCCTGTGTCTTGTGTAATATGTTATCGACACCCGAGGTTAACGCCTTAAACTTGGCCCATTCTTCGTCGCCGGCGTCAGCGGTCTGCTGCTGCTGCTGGTGCTGGTGCTGGTGCTGGTGCTGATGCTCCTGCTCGTGGCCAGTTACGGAAGCAAAGCCTGATGCGTGTGGGGCAGCCGAAACGGCTTGCCGGCTGGATGTGGCTGCTGCGCCCTCGACGTCTGATGCTGCGTCCGATTCGCCAGCGTCTGATTTGTTGGCGGCAGCCTCCTGTTTCGCCTTTAGCTCCCGCTTGTACTGTTCGAGCTCCTCTTCGGTGAAGAGTTCCTGGTCCTTTTTTGACTTCTTCTTTTTCTTTTTTAAGCCCTTTGGTAACTTAAGCATTATCTAATTGCGGAGACATCGAGATCGGTCTGCAAATAGGGCACGCACCACCATTCGCACCACGCATCAAATTTTGAATCAATTCATTCACATTCACACACACTCACACACTGGCACACGCATTCATCTGCCTAGATATGAATGCATGCTCCACTGTGGATCTAACAAGGAAAGGGGCTAGCTGACGGCGGGCATTATGTAAGCTAGGAATTCTACTTGTTCAACGAATACAGCATCTCATCTCAGTGAAAATACATATGCAAGTAATAAAATTTTCGTTTAAGCAAGCTACTTGTGTATGTGTGAGTATATATATATATATATATCAAATATCAAATCTATCTATGACTAATGGATATCTCGCTAGTTGAGAACGGGTGGTTAGACACGTTTGGCACTCACCGCCGCAACTCGCAATGTCCAGAATATTTGGCGAGAGACTTAACGTGAAACGTTTCTCGATGTTTTTTATTTGCTTTACAGTTTTCATGCGTTTTCATTTAACATTTGATTTGGCTTTTCAACTGCGAGTGTTGCATGGAAAAATTCAATTCGCACACACACACACACACACACACACATACACATACATAGAGAGAGAGACACTCTGTTGAGTAGCGGATTGACACAATTGTGTACCTACAGATGAACTTGCCAATTGGCTGAGCTTTTTCACCACACCACACCACACGCAATTCACCACAGCAGCTACAACAACAACAACAATAACAATGTGTAGTAGAAGAAGAAGCTGAAGCAGAAGCGTGACAGCTTTGTCATACACTTGACAAAAAAAAAATCAGATTGGCATTGAAAAGGCAAACGCTTGAAATGTATGCAACAAAAGCTCCGTTGCGGCATGCAACATGAGCGAATGCTATCGAACTGTAAATAGCTAAATGTAATAATAATAATTATGATAATTATGAATACTCTATAGATAATTATGCTATAGAAATCTATATTAAATAGCAGAAAACTAAGTTTTACTTGAAAGTTTGTTATCAAAAGCTAAGCTTATCTATATGAAAAAAAAATATATATATCATAATAAAATTGATAAATTGTAGCTAAATTTATCTTAAATATAGCTTGAGCTATCTGCCTTTACATTTGCCTTAAGTTTTCTAAGAATTTCCAGCTAAACTGAGCTCAAAATATATTTCCATATTAATTAAAATTCTGGCATAAATTCTATCTCTCATTAAACAAGCTCTCAAAGCTGCTGATCTTGAAATACCGATAACTTTGAGCATCAAGTTTTCTTTTTCTTTACTCATTTATTTTTTTTTTTTATGTGTATGCCTCAAGGGTTGTATGGGAAAAATAAATAGATTTCCGGGTTAATTTTCAGCATTCGTTTATGCAATAAAAGAAAAACAACAAAAAAAAAAAACCTGCCAAGAGCACGACAATTAGATTCAAAACATTACGAAATAAGGCAAAAAGGCAATGCCTATTTACACGGGGCCAATGTGGGTGAGAAATGCCAAAATAAGAAGAAGAAGAAAATATAGGAGAAAAAAAAAAAAGCAGGACAAACGTCAATGAAAATGGGGGGCAGTAGTACCTACTTTTTCGTATACTTGTTGTTGTTGGAAGAGGGGGGGCTTTGCTATAGCTCGAGAAAAAAAATCGATGCTTGTGAGACGCACTCAAAGAGGGGGTCTAAAAAGCGCGTGTGTGTGTGTGTGTGTGTGTGGGCTGACTGAAGCAGTGCATAGAGAGGAGAGAGAATGGAATAGAAATAGAGAGCGAGCGAGCTAGAGAGCCACACGCTGCTGCCATAAAGCGCCTACGCACATAGCAGACACACACACACACACATAGTCACTTAATACATGCCACACGTTATATCTGCTGCTGCTTCTTCTTCTTACACTCTATTGTTCACTTGTCAAACACGTTATGAAAAAGTTTTTCTCTCATTAGCTTTGAGCTCTGTGAAAGTTTTTGGTTGGCTTTTTTTTGCAACTTCACTTGCAGACACTCACTGAACAATTTCGATATTCATTTTATGTGTTTCAAAAAAAAAAAAAAAATTTATAAAATAATTGAACTGAACTTTGTCTTTTCATTGCTCGCTCTCTCGCTCACTCTCACTCTCTCTCTCTCTCTCTCTCTCACTTGCTCTCACTCTCACTGCCCTGTGTCCATCTCTCTCTGGCATTTAAAATTATGCAACTTACGTCTCACTCTTGCGCACTTTTAAAGAACAATTGAAAAAAAAAAAAATTTGTTTAACTTTTGCTAGCGCAAATTGTTTATATATATTTTTGTTATATATTAGTTTTCTATTTTCTTTTTCTTTTTTTTAGTTGGATTTTATTTAGATTGTTTGTGGTTGGCGTTTTGCTGTCGTTTTGCTTTCTTTATTACCTCTGATTTGAACTATCGGGAAATCTAGCACAGAATGAATGAGCATGCCGTGAAAACTCATAGGAAGTGCTTTTCGCCAAACGACCAGCGGTATCCTTCAAAAGCTTTCTCGCTAAAAGCTGCGCGCAAAAAAAAAAAAGAAGAAAACGAGCCATGCACATATACATACACACGAGGACACGTGCCTCCCCAATCCCACACACACACACACAAAACCCACACGAACGCACACACACAGCTGACAGCGTTCGCTCTGTCCTGTGTGTGTGTGTGTGTGTGTGTGTGTGTGTGTGTGTGTGTGTCGCTCCTGCTGTGCCAGAAAGCTGTGACGTGAGAAGCCTGAAGGTTTCAAGCTTCTATTAACAACACCATAAGCTTTCACTCTCACAGACAGAGAGAGAGAGAGAGAAAGCACAACAGTGTGTGTATGCGAGAGAACGAGAGAGAGAGATACAGATAGACAGAGAGAGAGAGAGAGAGTGAGAGAGAGCGTGATTGAGAGAGCTCGTGAGAGCGTGACGGTGGTTGCAGCACAGGCAAAAACAAAACAAGTCCTGTCATTGTTGACGCTTTCATCAGTTTTGACACTTGACATTTCTTTAGGCGCCTGCGCGTGACACGACAGCCGTGAGTCGTGACTGGTAAGCTACATGCGACCCTTAAACTTGCTTTGTAGCCCTGAGGGACAATATGAGAGCTAAATTTGAATAGATTTGAAAAGCTTTTCTGACAAAATATTGCCAAAAATGTTGGTGAGATAATTTATATTTTTTATGTAGATAATTAATAAAAATATATGTAAATATAAAAATGTGTAAATTTAAATGTTAACATTAAAAAAATTATAATTATTTATATATAAAATACATATATATACATAAATATATTTATTAAATATATATATGTCTATATAAATATAATTGTATACATTAAAACAAAATTTTAAATTTTTAATATCAAAAATATATACAAAACTAAGCTTATCTATGTGAAGAAAAAAATCATAATTTAATTAATCAATTGAAGCAAACTTTATCTTAAAGTTAGCTTGAGCTATTTATGTATATAAACAAAAAACAATTTTTTGTAATTTTTTTAATATAAAAAATATATACATATAGAAAAAAAAAATATATATATAAATGCATAAATATATAATTTATTATATTTATATATTAATTATTTCATTTATTTGCTTAAAATATATATTTTTTTAAATACATATCTATATATTTATATATATATAAATGGCCAAAAAATAAAATAAAAATAAAAATCGCATAAATATATTTTTTAAATATTTATATTATATAATATTTCTATAGATTGAGTTCTTCCAAATGGAATTCAGTTTAGCTCTGTCCTTAAGATATATCATTTATAGTAAAAGCTTTGACTTAAAGCTTTATCTTTCATATATATTTTCAACAGGTCTTTCGCTCTGAGCACGATGAGTTCATATACATATGCATACATAAATATATATATATATATATATATATATATATATATATATATATATATATATATATATTTCCCAGATTATAAACTAGGAAATATACTTTAATATTTTATATATAATATGTTAATATAAACCCTTAAAGCTCTGCAACATTTCTTTTTTTAAGCATAATCAAATTTCTCTTAAGATTCTTTCTTTATTTTGAGCTGATGTTTTTTTTTTTTATCAGTTACCTTTAATAATAAAAATAAAATAAATAATTTTGAACATATATATATATATATATATATATATATATATATATATATATATATATATATATATATATATATATATATATATATATATTACGAATTGATTTTTATTTAAAATGCTTTAACTATTATCAATAGATACTATATATAAATTGTATTTATTTATTTATAAGTTTAGTAAAAGTATAAATCGGATTTGAAGACAATTTAATTAATTAAATTTAATATTAATATAAAAATAAATATAAATAGATGAAATTTAGTGTTAAGACAGTCGAAGACACATTAAATGAGCACGCTCAATAGATATGTATGCGCATACCATATACCATCATATATTATATAGATCAATATGCCATATATCATGCATATAGTTCATATATGTATATTTTTATCTAACTTATTCATAGACGCCTAAGTTAGTTGACATAGTTGATAAGCAGGTGTTATAAAAATGGTAGATAAAGTTCCGTTAGTCACAACATTTGATAAGTCCGCCATAAATAGATATGTATATGTATATATATATATAGAAAGTATTATACAGTGAAAGCCTCTAAATTAATTACCCAAGCACTTTGCATATGGGAAAACAACACTAATACTAACGGAGGTATATTGTTTGTATGTGTGTGTGTGTGTGTGGGCGTGGCACATACGCCTCAGACACGTAGCTTAGAGCTAATCAGTATTTGGATTTAACTACAGACAGCAGGTATATATATATATATATATATATATAGATATGGCGTGTGGTCATATCTTGCCTCAATGGAATATTATTCGTTTTTTTTTTTTTTTTTGTTTTTGTTTTTGTTGCTTATCTCAATGTTCCGTCTCGCTCTGGCAACTGGCATAGGGCATAGTTGCATTCCTTTCAGTCTCATGGGCATCCGGCTATTGCTGCACTGCTCAGAGCCGTATGTTAGAGGTGAGGCGACAGCCGTTGAACCACCATGACTCAATGTTATTATAGCTCTGGGTCTTGTGCGTCCAGTTGGACTGATGTAGGCGAGCGCAGAGCTCACAGAAGGGTGAGCCGGGCGAGAGCTCATAGTGCTGACGCCACCAGAAATAGCTGATGTACTCCTGCTTATCGGCAGCCACGAAAAGCAAATGCTGAGCCAGCTGCTCGACGCTATCGAAGCGATTCGCATCGATGTAGGAGTGCGGCGGCAGGAAGCGGCTGTAGTTGGCGCCGCCAAAGACGACGGGCACAATGTGCCGCTGCAGTGCATCGTAGAGCTTCTCGGTGACGTAGTCCGTGCAGAGAGAGTTCTCGAAGGCCAGGTAGAACATGTAGTCCGTGTCCAGCATCTCGGCACAATGCGGATCGTCGCGGGCACAGCTGCAAGCAGAATGAGGATTGAATAATTTGGACAGAATTGAATGCCATTGAATGCCGTACTCACTTGAGGGTGCCACACTTGCCATAGATGTCCACTTGGATGTGCTGCTGCAGTGCAGCAGCGAGCTGTTCGCGCTGGGAGAGCGTCTTGCAGTGGGAGACAAACCAGGCGGCCATTTTGGTCTTGGTGTGCCACAGATTCTCGACGGTGCTGTCGTTCCAGCTGCCCCGGGCTGGCGGCTGGCGCCAGTGCGGAAAGATTGCGGGTGCGACGCGTGCTCCTGTCAGGATGTCCACTACGTGGGCATAGGGCCAAACGATGTCCGAGTCGAGGCGATAGGTCATGGTGAGATTATAGAAATGCTGCTCATCGCTCAGCCGATGCTTCGTCTCGCCCGGCGGCTCCATCAGGGCAAAGACGTACGCCTGATGCGGACTACGGCGTGCGGGCAACGGCAGCAGCAGCGGAAACGGCTGCGCCACATGATAGACAATGGCATCGTAGAGCTCCAGGCTGGGCAGAAAGTCATGCCGATTGCTCAGCTCACACTCATACACCGGACACTTGAGATCCTCGCGAAACTGTTGCGGTCCGAGCGTATCGTACGGCAGACTCCAGCGCCGATTGCCAAAGAAACTGCTCCACAGCAATATCGTACGCGTCCCTGAAGGACGACTCAACTGGCGGGCGACCAGATACTCACGCAATATACCATTCTGATTCACCAGCGGCGAATTGTTAATCTTGTAAATCAGCGCACCGAACAGGAACAGGCAAAGCAGCACCAAGAGTAACGTGCGCCGTGTCTGAAGGCGCATATTCAACGGCCAACGGCTCTTGGCCAACCCAGCGATGGCAGCAAGCAAACGACCGACTTGAACAGTCATCGGCAATTGCCATGCCCGTTAGATTGCATGTTCTAGGCGTTCAATTGGTTAACAGCGATTAGTGGACGTTGTCGCCTGCCTCTTTGCTGTTCAAAAGCCTAATTGTGTTTGGGCCCCTCTTATCGCTAATGAGACCGTTGCTGGTGCTGCACTGGGCACTGTGGGCCAACATCGTCTACCTGTGAATGTGTTGACGATTAGGCATTATTGATTGCTGTGTAAATAATAAGCAAATGTACTCACACACTCACACATGCACACCTCTACCCGATGCGCGTCTGATAAGCGTACTTATCTACTGATAAGCCCTCGCCAGCTGAAAGAAAGCGTGAATGATGTGGCTAAACTCATTAAGTAAAAGATTACAAAATATAAAGTTATAGCAATAGATACAAATATTTTCATTAAAGGCCTTTTTATTCATTTAAATTATATTAACAGGCATTAGGCATTCATTCTCATTTGAATACACTCGTCGTTGTTCTGAAGCTGAGTTGAGTTGAGTTGAGTCTTCCGCGTCATTTGAACTTGTTTTTCTTTTTACTACTTAAACTTTAAGTTTTATGTGTAGCTAACAAGAGAGTTTTTTAAAAATGTACTTCCACAATTGTTGGAAGGATCAAAGGTTATACATATATCTAATATATATATATAAATATATCAAGCTTTGTGAGGTTATAATCAAAACTTAACTTTTATTTTCAATGAAAACTCGTTGTCAATTTGCTGCTTAGATTAACTTTAAAATTTAGTATTTATAGTATATGCATATATTTATTAAATTTGTACACGAATTCATTATGCTGTCGACAGTTGCACCTGGCTATGGCCGCAGCGAGTGCAGCGCTCGAGCCGATTTATCCAGCAGGCGGGAGAGCAGCGTGAAGAGCGCTACGAAGCCATAGGCTAGCCAAGTCTTCAATATCAAGATCAAGGGCTGCATGCCATATATAATATATATATATATATATATATATGTAAATTGAGATATATATGTATATTTGCCTAAGGTTTCTTTTGCTCTTTTGGCAACCTTCTTCGATGGCCGTTTGGGCGCTTGTTAGCTGCTACAGCCGAAGCAGCCAGAGTCAAGGCAGCAGTTGACTATGCATAAATAACAAGTCATTTGAGAATTTGAACACAAGGCTTTACCAATACAAACAAACACACACACACATACATATGCATGCATGCATGCATGCTTTATTGTTATATTGTCATTTGACATGGCCGTGTGGAATATATGTATAGCGTGGTTAATTTGGCTCTGCCACGCGCTCAACGGTAATTGAAGAGCAATCTTTGTACAACATTCATTCATTAACTTAATGGACTTTAGTCATTCACAATATAATGCACTCATTTAGAAGCTTTCCAATTACAGAATTGATAGCCTTCGACATTACGGTGCCACCTAAACAATTCAATTAATTATACAAATACATATATATACATATATATCCCACTCGAAAGTATCTTAAGTAGTTTTTCTTTTTGTTCAAATTATATTTAGTATCTATTTTATAAAGAGATATTTCTCGTTAACTTTTACATTGATTCAATTCAATTCAAACAAATATTATTAATAAATTCTTTTCTACATTCCTTCTTTTTACAAATCCAATTTCAAACTGTTTGCAGTTCAATAAACTTTTCTGATTGACTCTCAAAAGATTAGTGACTGAATCATACAAATAAGTTTAATCAACAATTGCCAAAAAAAAAAAGAAAAAATAAAAGTAGCAAAACAAATGTGAAACAATTTACAAAAACAAACAAAAAAATTATATATATAGCAAATAGGATATTGAAAAAAAAAAAAAATACTGGAATAATTTTTGGATGTTCGCTGTTCAAAACGGATAACTCATAACAGAATCATGCCTATAGAGACGCATTGGACATGGTTCTTTCTATAGGGCATGATGGGTACATATCATACATACACGTAATATTTACAAATACACATCGATTTTAGATTAGCTAGTACATATGTATTATCACAATGGACGATTGCCGAGGCAGTCTAGATGCCGCAGCAAGAGCGATGCGCGGCGGCAACAGGGGGGCCATTCTCGTCTTGATCCAGATCGACTCCGTCGTCCGAGATCGAGTTTTGTAGGCGCAATGCATTGGTATCGCTTTGCTGCTTACTGCCATGATGGGCGACCATCAGTTCGGTGAGCAGCTCGAATAGTTCGTTGACGCCGTCATTCTCCTTGGCGGACGTTTCCACATATTTTGCGCCAACTGTTTGCGCATACCGCAGCGCCGTCTCATAGCTGATGGCTCGCTGCTCCTCTAGGTCAGTCTTGTTGCCTACAATAATCAGAGCGATTTCGCTTCCACGCATCTGCTTCAGTTCGCGCACCCACGACTTGACCTTTTGGAACGAGTCCTCATCGGTGATATCGTACACCAGCAGTGCACCATCCGACCCCCTGTAGTATATGGGTCCCAAGGCATGGAAACGTTCCTGGCCGGCCGTGTCCCATATGTTAAGCTGGGCGCGTCGCTCATCTGGAAGGATCACTTTTTTGGTCACAAACGACGCCTGCAATGTGCTGAGATGCTGTGTATTGAATTTGTCCTCCATGTACCGCAGCACAAGCGATGTTTTGCCGACGCAGCCTACAAATGCGCAGCACATTAGATATTTATATGTACATATAGACACAAGTATGAGTACGTAAAAAACAAAAACAAAAACAAAAAAAATTGCGATTGTTGGTTTAGTCACCTTCGCCCAGCAGCACAGCTTTGAAGTTCAGCGTGGGCCCAGCCCCTGGTCTTCGCGAACTCATTGTTGGTCCACACTTTTACAATTTAATAAGCGATTCCGAATCATTGAGTTAATATGACACACATGGAATTTTCTTAATTGATTTTACGTTTATATACACATGTAGCAATATTTTTTGTCAAATTGTTCAGAAGAATCGCACGATAGTCGCCGATAAGCTATGGCGGAATGCCGATAGTTATCTGAGATTGAAAAATTTTGTAATTTTGGTATTTATATTTCAGTGTAAATGTAAACAAGACTTCAAAAAATACCATAAAATTTCGTGCAAACTATCGATATATACTGGGTCAGTTGCGATATAAAAAATCGTTTTCGGGACTTCAGTTTGGCGCGCTGTTTGATTTATAGTTAACAAGTACGAGTAATATAATGAAAATTAAAAATAACCAAATGAGTTACGAAAATAAAATAAACAACAGTAACTATATCAAACAGCAATTGCTATTTTTTTTGTATTTCAACACCATTTAAGCTTACCACTCATACTGCATTCTGTTTTCCTTGCGCAAAATTTTCTAAATTCCAGCACATATCACACACGGGTCTGGAGGCGTGCGCACATCCGTTTTTCCCAAACTGCAGTTGTTACTGTTGTTGTTCATGCGACGCTTGCTCTCAATTGAGGCGACACTACGCAGTGCCACACTTCACACGCTCCCGGAATCGAAGAGTGAGTGAGAGACAGAGAGAGAGACAAAAAGAGAACATACATACATTCTTAGGTACTTCTTACAGTGGGACGAACAAGTGGATGCTGCGTACATAGTAGTACTCTACATTCACTCTCCATTCATTAATCGTTTGAAAACAACCATCGTACACATCTCTCTCTCTCTCTCTTTCACTCTCTCTCTTGCTCTCTACCTCTCACATTCCATCAACGACGACTCTGCTCTCATTTGTTTTTGCGCGCTCTCTGCATTTAGCTCCGGCCCCGGCTCTGTCTTTAGCTCTGGAACTAGCTCTGCCTGAGAGGCTGTGGCATCTGTTTTCTATGACAACGGCAATGGCGCAGCTTTGACTCGTGCTGCCGTTTCATTCTAGAATTAAGTGCCGACACAGCAGGAATCTAAAATTTCGCAGCGTCAGGCGCGCTTCGTGTGCCTCCAAAAAGAACCCGGAACCGAAACGAAGCGAAACGAGCCAAAAACCGAATCGTAGCAAAACGAAAATAACGTGAATGTGTAACGGTAACGGCAACGGCAACGTTAATTGCAATGCAACAAAAACTTCAAATACATTGAAAACTACAAACAAGTGCAGAGAATTGCCTTCACAAAAAGTTAGTTCAAAGAAAAAATAATAATAATAACGGTATAGTTTTTTTTTTAACGGCACACGATTTTTTTGATTTTTCTTTTAATGTGTGAAGCTAGTTTGAAGAAGCCAAATCCCTGCCCTACAAAAACACTCAAACACACTTGCAAAATATTTGGTGTACACACACACATACACACACAGAGGCACACTCAAAGTGGTTTTCTGTGTAGGCGCTGCGTTGTCTTTGCCGCTGGCGTCGAAGTTGACGTCGACGTCGACAGCGACGTTAGCGTCGCATTTGGCATACATAAAGTTTCGGGCAGTCCGTTAGAATTAAAAAGCCGCGAGCCTAGCGCATAACGGTAGATGCTTGAGCGCCTCTTTTGCATTGCTGAATATATAAATGTGTGGGTGTGAGTGTGTGTGTGTGTGCATTTGGTCAGTAAGCCAACAACAATTGCGTAAATAGAAAGAACAACAAAAACAAGAGCAATTATTTTGTCTGCTTTGAATTTGCGCTTGTTCTTTTGGGGTTGGTGTTGTTGCGTCTTTCGTATTACGCACTTTCGCACACGCACACGAACACGCACACGAACACACACACACATATATACGCATACTCACGCACACACACGCACGCATACTCAAAGGATTTTGTGGCGTAAAAGGCGAAATGCGCAGCAAATGCAATTGCCACGCCCCACACCGCCAACCCGTTCTACAGCACAGACGCCGCTGATTACTTTCTATGTGTGTGCGTGTGTGTGTGTACATGTGTGTGTGTGTGTGTGTGTGTGTGTGAGTTGCTGTAACTTTTGCATTTCTAGGGATACACAGGATACACAAAATGCGCGTTAGCTCCATAAAGTGAAGTGAAAAGCGCCAACAGCAGCAGCAGCAACCATAACAAAGGCCAACAGGCAGGAGAACAAAAAAAAAAAAAAAAAAAAAGAAAAAGAAAAAGAGAGGAGTAGAGCAGAGCAGTGGAGAGAGGAAGTGCTAAAGGCCAAACAAAAACAATTCACAGCTCGGTGTAAAGGAATTTGCGTGAAGCGTGTGAGTAAAGCCAGACAAGGAGCGGGCATATCCACAGAGTAACAAATCAAGCAGGAACAGTTAGAGCCACAGAGCAGCTGTAGCTGAGCGAGTGAGTTGAGCGAGCGAGCATGGATAGCTCGCCGGATTTGTCGTTGTCGCTGAAATTGCGACGCGGCTCCAGCGATTCGCGCGACAATTTCTATATGGACTTTGCTCAGGGCATCGATTCGGACATCGAGGAGGTGGACAATAGCAATACAAATCTGGACGATGCTCTGGCCTCCGGTTCGGGCCTTCAGATGGCATTGCCACCGCCGCTGCCGACAGTACCGCTGAGCGATGAGATGCTGCTGCTGGTGGCACCGCCGCCGCCGCTGCCATTGCCGCCGCCATCGACGACCGCACTGCTGGGCCAGCCATTGCCCACGCTGACCGAGACGGACGATATGCCGCCAACGCCGACGCCGCCGCCACAGCAGCAGTCCAGCATGGAGGCTAACTCGCCATCGGGTTCGCCCAGTAATTCGGTGCTCGAGCTGGAGCTGATACCGCCGCCGCCACTGTCGCCCATGGACGATGCGGGACTGCGCACTGACGACGACGACGGCGAGGAGACAGACGATGCCGAAGAGGCGATCATTGAGCCACCAGCAATGATGCAGCAGCAGCAGCAACTGGAACTGGAGACCGATGCTGATGCGGATGATGACGAGGATGACGATGATGAGGATGAAGATGATGACAAATCCACACCGCCGCCGCCGCTACCGCCGCTGCCCTCGAATCTCTCATATGTGCAGGGCAGCGTTACGCCCCCCTTGACCAAATCACCATCTACCTCGCCCTCGCCGCCGGCAACGCCACCTCCGCTTCCGGAGCTCAACATCTGCAAGATGGTATCGCCACCGGCACAGCACGTTAGCCAGATACCGCCGCTAACACCCTCGTCCGAGAGCGAGGAGGAGTCGCAAACAAACTCCCAGCCCATTTCCGCAAGGCAGCCGGAGGAGCAGCCACAGCAAGTGCAGCCAGAACCAGAACCAGAACCGGAACCCGAATCACAACCAGCACCAGCTGCAGAGCTTGAGCCCGAACCAGAGGCTGAACCGGAGCCTGAACCAGAGCCAGAAGCTGAGCCGGAACCAGAGCCCGAGCAACTGCAAATGAGCGGTGGCCAGCAATTGGCAGCCGAGGATTACAGTCGATCCCTAGACAATGAGGATGAGTCCACAACGATCACAACACCGCCCAGCAATGGCTACTCTGCATCCTCGATCATTGCTCCACCGCCCGAGAATTTTGGCGAGCTGGATGACGATAGTGCCGGACGTGGCTTCATACCGCCACCGCCAGCTGGGCTCGAGGACGCCGATGAGCACGACGAGGAGCAGCAGCAGGAGCAACAATCTCAATCGCTCGACGCTGACGACGATGAGCTAACCAAGGTGGAGACCGACGAGCTATCCGTGGACAAAATGTCGCTTCATGTGGCCGACGAAGAGGAGCATCCAGCAGCCGACAGCATCAGTTCCCCCAGAGCTGCCAGCATTGCCAGTGGTGGCATCATGTCCACCAGTGGTGGTGCCATTGCTGCTATGGGCTCGGCAGCCGCATCGCCCAAGTCGGATGGACGCGTGCCCAGTCGCAGCGGCAGCCAGCGCTCCCATGCCGGCTCGCGTACCAGCTCCCAGCATGGCTCTCGCATCGGTTCCCATTCGGGTTCCCATGCTGGCTCCCATGCTGGCTCACGTGCTGGATCGCGTGCTGGTTCGCGCACAGGTTCAATAGCCTCTGCTGCGGCTGTAGTGCCCGTGCTATCGCCCCAGGCATCGCTCAAGTCTCAAGCTTCTGTCAAATCGCAGGCCTCCATCTCGGAACGAAGTCCCGCTCTGTCGGTCAAGTCGTCGCAGCGCAGCGCCGAGCGTATTCAGAGCCCGCCCGTGGGCGAAAGTGCCCCGGCCATGCCCTCGCCACCATTGATGCGCAGCTCACCGCCCGAGCTGGCCAAGAGTCCACCACGGCAAATGCACAGCCCGCCGCGCATCACAACGCCTCCGCGCGTCTGCAGCCCCCCGATGGTCAGCAGCCCACCCAAGCTGGCCGAGACGGCAGCCGCAGCCGCCGCAGCCGCAATGCCCAACACGCCCAAGGAACAACTCATGTAAGTCAATTCAAAGATAATGCTCCGTCTATTTTGAATGCTTGCACTTTAGCCAAGTATACAATTGTCTAGGCATTTCTAAAGGGAAAAGGTTTTAGCAAGGCCTTTGTAACTCGCAGCTCTTAAAAGTATGCAACATCATTTATTATCTAGCATATGCCTAGATACTGAGTTGCTGAGGGGCTAGTGCAGGCAAGGATTTATATTCCTCTATTTTCGGTATTATATTGAATGAAATTTCAGATTCAGCAATTTACTTATCTCAAGTATAGATTATATTTTGGATTATGTTTTACATTAGATATATAAGATATATCCATATGAACATTCGCAAAAGTCAAAGCACATAAATTGAATTTGAGCATCATAGGGTTTTCTATTATTCACGATAATAATCGATAACACATGTTTCCTGGCCTAGCTCATATAGATCTTGAGATATTGATAAAACACTTACCCAAAAAAAAAAAAAATAAATAATAATAATAATAATATTATATATTATAATATATATATATATCATATAATATATCAAATGCCGAAGTGTCTGTTTTAGCTCTACTTTATCTTTAGATCTTTGTCTTCAAATTTTATGTCGGTAAATTCTAATTTCATATTTTATTCTCTATTATAAAATAGTCCCCATATATAATGCTCTTCAAATAACAATTATTGAAATAACAACATAGGTTTTTTTCGTCTTTTTTCTTATAAATATAGTTCCTTATTTGATATCATAATAAATCTCCAGATGCCACATATCTTACCCCGACTCAAGGCTATATTTATGTATTCCTAAGAGTTGACTATGGCCAAGTCATATGCTATCTCAATGCGAGTTTCAGAATTCAGTTTCGATATTATTTTTCAAGCGATATACAGATATCGACAAATCAAACTCGAATCAATTTTAGCAACTCAATCAAGCTCTTTCGCAACAGTTTTCCCATATTCTCTCATATCTTAACTCTTTCATAGTACTTAACTTATTAACCCATTTTCTTGCGTTTACTTTAGACGTATCGCTGAATCTCTTGAGGCGATTATATTGATATATATATATGTATATATATATATATATTTTTTTTTTTTTTTTTGCCCTACAATATGGACGCTTGGCTGTAGTCTCAAGCAATAGCTATCTATATAAACCATCTGTTGTTGGCTGGGCTCGCTTCTCAAAGGGATGGGCATGCCTGTGTGGCAAGCACTTTAACAGAGTGAGAGCGAGAGAGGGAGAGTGAGCTGCCTACTTGCCGTCTTTGTTAATTGCATAAACGTTGCCTTGGCTCTCAGCGGCCGTTGTCTGGTTCCATTAGTTGCTGTTAATAGCCGAGCAAAACTGTTTAACTCATGCACTCGACACTTGCCGCATGTTGCATGCAGTCCTTGCTCGTCGCCTGGGGCCTGTGTCTGACGCCCGCTACAAATGTGCCAGCTACCCAAGCGTGCATCATCCTGCGCCGCCTCACTAGTCGCTGCTACACACTTTGCATTAATTAAACATCACGTTTCCAGTGCAACACCCTGACAAGTTGCAAAAGCCATTCAGGCCACACACAGCCCACACTCGGCCCACACTCGGCCCACACTCGGCCCACACTCGGCCCACACCCGGACCACACGGCATTTGTTAATGTGCATACGTCACGTTGGCCGCTGTCGCCAGCATCCATCGTAGCACTATGTCAGCTGCAGCGGCATTCGAGCTAATTGGCTCGCCACGAACGAATTGCGCAACAAAGAGCATGTCTGCAGGTTATTGTCCTACGCCTGATGCCACCTGATGGCGCCCATTGCCACGCCCATAGCCCTCGGACTCTAACCAAAATGGGTCAATTGAGAGTTGGTTGCAGCCACACAGCATCCACCCGGAAATGGATGTCCATTCAACAAGCGCGTTTGCCATTTGCGGTTTTGTTTGCCCAGCCGGATTAGACTTAATGGACATTTCCAGGACACTGCCTAAGACTGAAATTGAGACTGAGACTGAGACTGAGACTGAGACTGAGAATGTGACTCGAAACAGCTGTGAATGCACATGTGCATAAAGACGATTCAAGTCAAGTCAACTGGAGTTGAGTTGAGTTGAGTCTATCCAAGTCATGTCAAGTCAAATGAATGCCTAACGAGCGCCCATTAATTGGCAACTGAATAAACTTTAAGCAATCGCCATAGATAAGGGCTTGCAAACTATCGATGGATCTGCTTGCTCCCACTGCTGCACATTCACTCTGTCTCCCTCTCTCTCTCTCTCTCTTTGTGTGTGTATGTGTGTGCAAGATGCAACAAAGCTTGACTTTGCTTTGCCATGGTGCGCATCCATTTATGCAAGAGCCGTGTCGAGGGCAGGTTAACAACCCCAGCACGCTTTTAGAAATCGGATTATAAAAGAGCGATTGAGTGCATGACCCACAGTAACCACCACCAAGCAGCAAGCAAACAGGAGCCACTGGCTGGCTGGCAGGCTGGCACGACTTCAGTGTCCTGTCGACTGGAAGCACGCCAGAGTCGAGCCGATGTCAAGGTTATTCATGTATAGTTGTTGCGAGCCTTGCCACACTTGTTGCCAGTCCGGAGTCGCGTACCCTTACGCCAAGTACCCATGCAGCTCCATAAGGACAAGTGCCCCGTAGAAGTGCTCGACAATGCTGTCGAGTGCCAAGCGGATAGACACTTCAGCTCCAACTCCAGCTCAAACTCCCCAACTACAAGCTGAATCAGAATCTGAATCGGAATCTGAAACTGCGTCTGTCAATTGCATTTGTTTTTTCTTTTTTTCTGTTGCCTGTTTATGTATGTAAACAAATCATGCATATGAATTCATTCCATTGAATGCTTTGTGCGAGTGTGCTTGGAGTGTGCGTGTGTGTGTGTGTGTGTATGCAAATGAATGAATGTGTCAAGGATTCGTGCTAACAACCTCTGCGAAAGCAGTCAATGCATTTATCTCAGCATGTTGACAAGCAGCTGTCAATACAACAATCTATCAAACTTTTTAGCCAGCTATCAATTCAGCTTGCGTGTCTATAGATTAGAGAAACTTTTTATAGATCTAGATCTAATGGAGTTTAATTCATCTAGCATATGTTGAAGTAAGATTTGATTTTTTGTTTGTATGGAATACTAGAACGAAACAAAAAAAAAAAACAATCAATATATAAATAAAATAAATAAATAAACAACAAAAAAATACAAATAAAATTTAATAATAATAATTTTAATAAAAATAAAATAAAATAAACAAATGAATAAAATAAACTAAAATAAAATAAAAATAAAATCAAAATCAAATAAATTAAAAATAAATATAAAATAAAAACATATATAAAATAAAAATAAATATAAAATAGAAATAAAAAAAAATATAAAATAAAAAAAAATAAATAAAATAAAATAAAAGTAAAATTAAATAAAAATAAAATAAAAACAAAAATAAAATTAAAATAAAATAAAAATAAAATACTACATATAAAAATTAAAATATAATAAAAATAAAATCATTTTATTATTATTATATAGATTTTAATTTTTATATTAATTTTAATTACTAGGCATTTAAAGCCAACAAATAAGAAATATATATCTATTTTTTTTATAATTTTTTAAATATTTTTATATATTTAATTTAGTAGGCAGGTAGTAATAAAAAATATGTATTTAAAAAAAAAATGTTTTTAATATTTATTTTAATTAAATTTAGTAGTCATTTAAATCAAGTAAAAGAAAGAAAACAAAATCTCAACTTTCTAGAAATATACATATACGTCATAACAGAGAATCTGCTTCAGCAACTGAGAATTCTCTCAGAGGTCAGAGAACATGCTTAAATTCATGCCAGAGAGTCGAGAATCGAATTGAAAACTCTGCAGCCAGCACATGCCAGTAAGCAGCTGAAAGAGTATAATTTTTGCAATAGCATATTGAGCTCTAGCTATGCCCCTTGTCGATTGAGCTACGAGTGAGAGATTAAAGAGAGATTTTTATAGATTAGAGTTCGCAATCGAGATTCTGCTGGAGATTACAGATCGGCCTTTAGTTATGATTTACAAATTGCTTGTGATTCATGAATTCCTTATTTATTTAAATTTAGAAAACTCAAGCACTGGCTGCTAGTATGCTCTAAGATTATGCTAAGTTGTTGCTGAATCAAAGCTATGAATTAGATCAGCTCAAAGTGATTTGCTCAGAAATGCTCTGATGAGCCCGAGAGTGTAAAGAAAAAGTCTTTTAAATTTAATATAATATTTATATATTAAAATATTTACATATTAAATATAATATTTATATATTTAAATGAGCTAATATTCCGTAATATTCAGTACTTGCCACAGCCAATAAAAATTCTTTTGATTAAATTTCATTAGCCATCTGGACATGTTTTAGCCAAGAAATGTTTTGGTGAGCACCATGGACTTATTCAAAAGACAATTAGAAAATTGATGAAGCATATTGTGTTACTTACTTTTAATATATAATATATAATTTAAATATATAATATAACTAATGTATTAAAAAACATGTTTCTGCTCTACACATAATATATATGTCGAAGATTTGTCAGTTTTCATATTTTCTGTCATGCTATACTACGAATTCCCTGTGTTGTTGCTTTCTTATTTTCTTACTGTCGAATCTCTCGAAGTTATATATCAATATCCTCTAATAGACCTGCCAACTCGGTCTCTCTCAGCAACATCGGGAACTAGCTATAAATAGCTATATTCGTCTCACTCTCGTGTTGTATCAATTTGAGTTTATCAGGAAGCGTCCTGCTTACTTCGATATCTACTCTAACAATATCATGGCACGTTATATTCGTTCTTCAACACATACATGCCAGTTTCCTGATGCATATTGCTAAATGAATCCATGCTGCAGATATATATTATGCCTATATAAAGAGTTATATATATATAAATATTTAAAGTTTTCTATTTTACTCCTCAGTTGGCTGTCAGAGTTAAGTTTAACCTTAATTACATGTCCGTCGCGCTGGAGTTGCTATAAGGCTAGACTATGCGCACACCTCGACATATAGACGTATATATATATATATATATATACATATTTATATACATTTTTATATGTAAATGCAGAATTGTGATTGTGCCTGCTGTAGAACGATTAGTTTCAATTGCCGCAGCCGCGCTTTATGGAGGGGGTTTTTCATTTGTTTTCTGATTTTTTTTTTTTTTTTTTGCTGCTGCTGTTATTAAGCACAATTTAGGCGCACACCGAGCTAGTGTGTGGGAGTAGATAATATATATACCATATAAATACATATACATATAATAAATATATAGACGAGAATTAAAACACGCTGCTTGACAATGACAATGCCAGCGATGAGGCTTGATTAAGGCACGCAAATTGATTTATTTGACAGTGATCGAAACAGATCTGAGCTGAGCTGAGCTGAGCTAGAGCAGAGCAGATCAGAGCAAGAGCTAAGCTGAGCTGTGCGAAATCTCAGCTCCAACTGATATCAGTTGCTAATTTATGGAACTTGAGTTATTTCCTTTTCATTGAGCGGGAATTGTGTGAATCGAGTGCCTGGCATCTCTTTTGTTGCACGAGTGTGGCACACAATGTGGCATTGTCGACGGAAGTGTCTGGCACCCGAAATGATGATGGGCAGTGGCCAACGGTCAAGCGCTTCCATATCCATATAGGCAAACACAGACGTATGCCGTACTGGATGAGCACTGGATGGCATTTAGCAGTCGCCCATGGCAACGGCAACGGCAACGGCAACGGCAACGGCGGGTACCATTATTTAATTAAGCCACACTGTTGCTGGCTGTGTCTGCAGAAAGATATTCTGCGCGCAAACAATATGCATGGAATGGGGGGCCTCGTGCATGGCCAGCGAGTGGCCGCCGAGTCAGTCAATCGATGTCGCTCAGCGCTGCGACTGCACTAGATCTGTGGCGGGGCCAGCTAAGTAAATTACAGTGCTCAATCCATGCCTTCTTCCATTTGCAGCAGCAACAGCAGCAACAGCAACAGCAACAGCAACAGCAATAGCAACAGCAGCCGCAGGCTCTTCAATCGACCAGATCAATCATTCGCCACGCTCACCTTCCAGGATGAGCAGCCCACGCAGCTGGCCACTGGCGAGCCCGCTGTCAGTGCCGAGAGCGTGGTGACCAGCCAGCCGCGTGCCCACTTCACGAGCAGCCATCATCATTACCATCTGCCGCATCAGTTCCAGCATCCGCATCATCAGAATCATCATACGCACAGCGTGCGCGTGCCCACGCCCACTGTGCCGAGCAGCTATACGCCCGCCGCGGATCCGGATGGCCGCTCGCCGAGCAATCTACGGCGTGCTGTGCCGCCAGCGCTGAGCAGCACGCTGCTCGCAACGCCCAGCGAGTCGGCGCACGTGACGGTGGCCGTATCGCCTGGTCGTCTATCTGCACGCTCCTCGCAGCATCATGTCACCATCGATGAGTCCAACTTGCCCACCAAGTGCAATACGGAGCGTGCCGGACCCAGTGGCCTGATACTCGTCGGCGGTGATGGCGATGGCGACGACAATGCCGGACCCGGTGGCGATAGCTCAGAGCCACCCTCATCGCCGGGCAGCAGTTCCCAGTGCCAGGATCGTCAGAGCGGCCAACTGGCCCTCATGTATCATTCCCATCAGTTGACCAACTATCCGGTAATGCCGGCCATCAAGCGCACGCATCGCCCCTCCTTTGTCTATCCGCCAATGCCGCGCGTCAAGGCGTAAGTATTATATATCTCTCATATTACATTTGGATCTAATTAATGTCTACTTGACAGCGGCGATGCTCTGGCCACACTCTTCTCGGCTCTCTACGGCAAGCTGCTCGTGGTCATGGGCGTGGCCTTTCCCATGGCTGAAGTTATTTCCACCTATATACCGCCATCGTTCTACGAAGTAAGTTCTAGTTAAAATACATATGTAGATTGTATAAGGGATATATATATATATATATATATATTTTTTTTTTAGATTATATTTTAGATTTAATTTATATGTATATATATTTATGGAAGAGCAAAGTCTAGGTCTCCTCTCATAGTTTGCAAAGATTTTTCATTTTTCATTTTGCAGACTGTACCTAAGATTTTTTTTATGTTCTTTAAAATTCATTTCTGTATATATTTTTTTATTATTAATGTAATTGATTTATAATTATTATTATTATTATTGTTATTATAATAATAATAATATAATTATTATTAATTATTATTGTTAAAATAATAATAATAATAATAATAGGATTTAATGTCCTAATAATCTTCGTATCTGCTCGGCTCTGTAGTTTCGGCTCGATCTCATCTACCCTTCTGAGCAAGAGTATGCCGAACTGTTTAAAAGGTTTGCCAAGCTCATGCAAAATTTAAGTGTTTTCGTGATTATTTTTTTTGGAAGGGCATAAAAACGCTGATGTGAATAAGCAATACTTTTTTGCTGTTTTTTGCTACTTGTTTTATGCATAATTTAAAAACAATGAAAATTTCAAATTATTACAGAACAAAACTTAATAGGCAAAATAACTCACTCTATATATATATAACTTAGTAAAAATAACAAATAGTTTTACTTCATAACTGATACTGACTTTTTTTTTCTTAAAGTTAATATAACGTCAGTGGGAGATCCATTTATTGTGTTGTAGAAAGAGAAGCATATCAAAATTTTTAGCTTTCAAGGAAGCTTGGCGATCGCTAATTATGAGTCCAGCTTTGCTTTCAGTATTTGTTGATATTGTAGGAATAAGTACAAAAATATAATAAAAAATTGATATTACTTCATTAAATCTCAATAAAAAAATTAGCTGCCAATATAATATAATAATATAATAAGAGGATCTATATCCTCAGAGAAGTGCTTGATTCCAAAATATTTGTGAATCTTAACAATGGACTCGAAGCGCTTTGTCCTGGACAAATTTTCAATATTTATTTATTTATTTAATTTTTTTTTTTACAAATTGAATTGTGAACGTTTAGGTTTTTCTAATGGTATTGGAGGTGGCAAACTAGGCAGTGGAGGTTCTGAGATATAACCTTGAGGCTTGACTGTATATATTAACTCATCCAACAATGTTTTTCTTCTTGTACTGCGTTGATAGGGCATCTAACTCCTTGTTTTTTTTTTTTAAGCGAGGATCAATCAATGTCCGCTCTTCATAATTGATCAGTCTATTTATTGTTTCCATTAAAAATGTGATTACTGTAAGATCGCTAGACTTTTTTTTTAAGTTTTCTAAATTGTTATCGGTTTAATGATATGATATGATTGCTGTCGTGTTTGAAGAAACCTTTGTTGTTGCGTTTTTAAACGGCAAAAGCAACTCAGATAAATCTCGCAGTGTATTGATCTCGTCGACTGTAAGAGATGGAGGTTGAGCAAGGCACTATTGATTACTTTGCGATATTAGCAAAATTCTTTCAATCATTAAATATGCACTATTGCATCTAGTTGGAATTTCGTGTTTAAGGCTATATTTAATATCAGTATTTTGAAAGTCTTTTAATATTTGGTACGCAATCGTACTGCTTTTAATATAAGCTACAATACTCTAATATAAATGGAAAGAGATAGAGATATTGTATATTATATAACTTTACACTTTTCTTCAGTTTACTTTACATTTTTTCAGATCATTTTATTATTTTCAAACAAATTTTTTTTTACACCTTCTATATCTATAACTATCTATCTATCCATCTACTCCTCAAGCTAAAGACTTAAAAAGAGCTGAAAGCTATTTGTTTTTCTATGTTTATCTATCTGTATTTCACTATCTATATATATATATATATATATATATATATACCTATCTATATCCTAAGTTCCATTCAGCTTAAAATTTTCATTAAGCTTGTTTTTCTTGCTTCGCTTTTTTTTATTATTAATTAATTTCATGTCGAGATCTGCAATTTTTCCACTTTATAGTTGATTAGTTAAGATCATATCTTATACGAGTAATTTCAAATTCTTATAAAGACATCTCTAATTTCACGTGAATTCCATTAGCTTTACTTCAAATCTTCATTTAGTCTTCATCTCTTATATACAAAGAGAAATTTCCTGCTCCACTCTCCATTGGCTCGACTAAAGACTCATTTCATTCATATTTGCTCCTCTGCTAGGTTTACTATTTGTATTTGTATATTGGAAGCATGATCTTCTTGCTGTTCATGTACGCCACGCTGCTGTGGGGACGACCCAAGCTGCCGGTGCCCGTGGGTAAGTGATTCATAGTTTTCTGCAGCATGGGACAAATTCACTGATGAGAACTTTGGCATTTACAGCCAGCTCGCCGAGCAAGAGCACATCCAAGGTGAACGCCTCGGATAGCATGGATGAATCCGATACGGACAGCACTACGACACGTCGTCGCATACAGCCGGCCATACCGGTGCGTCGTCCGTCGCTGCTGTCGCCGCTGGGCAGGCAGCATCACTACGGCAGCTTCTACTTGCGCATGGGCGCAGTGGGTAAGTGAAAGATGCGCAGGCATCCAAGGGCAACATTTATAATTGATATTTATGTTTTTGTCTCTCTTGTTACTCTTCTGCTTACTTGACAGCATTTGGCATTGGCAGCATGATCTATTCGGGCCTGGAGTTTGGGCAATACTTTGAGCTGAATCCGGACACCAAGTGCCACAATGTGCTGCTCGCACTGACGCCGGCGACACGCATGGCCTTCATCTTCATTCAGATGTACTTCATATTCCTGAATAACGAACAGATCAAGGTGTATCGCTACAAGATCATCGCCCGCTTCGGCCTGATGCACATGATCGGCACTAATCTGGCCGTCTGGCTGAACGTGTTGATCCAGGAGACGAAGCACGAGATACTCACGTTCTATAATCCCGAAAATCGCACGCTTCGCATCTCGCATCGCATTCCGGGGCATTCGCGCGGACACGCTGTCATCGCCCACGATCCGACGGCCCATTTGCGTGTGCCGCGCGGCCTCAAAGGACCCTATCAGATCTTCGAGTGCCGGCGCACCAATATCATTGGCACCCTCGTGCAGGATGCCTCGCCCTTTCTGTTCCCCTGCACCATCGAGTATTCGCTGATCTGTGCCGCCATTCTCTATGTGATGTGGCGCAGCATTTCACGCCCACAAACGCCCACGCCCCAGCGACCGGACATGATTAGCTCGCCGATGAAGCGCTCACCCCACCACTACTCCGTGGACTGTGCCCGCGCACACAAGGGCCTCTTTGTGGGCATACTCATCCTGGTGCTGACCATCATCTCGCTGATCATATTCTTTGTCCTGATCTCTCGCCCGGAGTTCGTGGCGCTGGCTGTCACCGAGGTGACCATCTGCGAGCTGCTCATCTACGGCACGGCAACCATAGCCACGCTGCTGGGCATGATTCAGATACGGCATCTGCAGTACGATGCCTATCGCAGCTTCTCCCTGGACGACATCCTGCTGGTGGGCGCGCAGACCGGCTCGTTTCTCTACAACATCTTCACAGTGATTGCCGGACACTTTACGCTGCGCAGCGACGACATGCTGGTGCCCATCAATGCCCTTGCATCCATAGTGCAGACCGCCTGTCAGACCATGTTCATACTGGACGCTAGCCGGCGGCAGGCCGTTAGTCCGGAGCACATACGAAAGAAGCCCGGCCGTGAGATTGTCACGTTCATGCTGGTGGTGAATCTGGCCATGTGGGCCATCAGCACGCTGGAGAAATCGCGCGCCGAGTCGCATCCCATACAGCTGAACTTCTATGGGCTATGGGCCTGGACCATTATCACGCACGTGTCCATGCCATTGGCCATATTCTATCGATTCCACTCGACCGTCTGCCTGTGCGAGATCTGGAAGCGGGCCTACAAGCTAAAGCCCACATATATGTGAGAATTCGCCCGCTTGCGCATTCAAAGCATTGCGCAGCAGCAACAATTCTGCGAGGATCTCAAGACAAATCTATCCTACTGCTATTGCTCCACAACTTTGGCTGGCGGCGATCTCGAAACGGTTGAGGAGGTGGACAGCGGAGAGAGCGGCAACGGCAACGGCAACGGCAATGGCAATGGCAACGGCAATGGCAATGGCAATGGCAATGGTAATGGTAATGGCAATGGTAATGATAATGGAAATGGTGCCAATGGCGATGCTGAAGCTGGAGCTGGCACTGCCGGAAATGTCGATGTAGTTGTCCAGGAGGACGAGGGTGCACAGGGCGGCGGCAGCGCAGCTGGCCGATTGGAACGGGCCCACGGCCGGGCGCTGTCGCCGCAAAGCCTCAACACCGAGAAGGCCTTCTGTCCGGTCTACGTTATAAATGGCGAATGAGTTTACGCTCACTTTGAGTTCATCGACGCGATGAGCGGCCATGAGCTCAACTTTGTTTAGCACTGGAGCTACACTAGCACCGACGCCCACCAAACATAACGAACTCATTACACATTATAGAAAGAGAAAGAGAGAGAGAGAGAGAGAAAGAGAGAGAGACAGAGAAAGAAAGAAAGAGAAAGGGAGAGAGAGAGAGGAGAGAGAAGGGATTATGCTTAGAGTACATGACTCACCCCACCATCCGAGACCCACCATCCAGAAAGAAACCCAACTTCACGAACCCACACTCTATTTGAACCTGGGCGGGTGCCAAGCCACCGAGAGAATATAATGATAATTGACAAAAGCAAGAGCAAAAACATATCCGCAAGTTGGAAATGGCAATGGAACATACATATTTAAGATAGCCCACATACATTCATACATGTAGATCCGTATAGAGTAGAGAATAACTCCATGCACAGTCCTAAACAAAGTGAAAATTCTCGTAATTATCGAAGTAATTGTTCGCTCTCAAAATCCAATACACTATCAAAGACAGCCGAGTCGAGTAGAGTCGAGTCGAGTAGAGTCGAGTCGAGTAGAGTCGAGTCGAGTAGAGTCGATTCGAGTCGAGTAGAGTCGATTCGAGTCGAGTAGAGTCGATTCAAGTCGAGTAGAGTCGATTCGAGTCGAGTAGAGTCGATTCGAGTCGAGTAGAGTTGATTCGAGTCGAGTAGAGTCGATTCGAGTCGAGTAGAGTCGATTCGAGTCGAGGAGAGTCGATTCGAGTCGAGTAGAGTCGATTCGAGTCGAGTAGAGTCGATTCGAGTCGAGTAGAGTCGATTCGAGTCAAGTTCGATCCGAGTCAAGTTCGATTCGAGTCGAATCGAGTTGTGTCGTATGCGTCCGTCTGAATTTTGTGTGTCTCTGAGTCTTCAATAGCTACAGAGATGATAGACACATAGCTCAAACCTTTCCAGAGTAGTAGAGCCCTAGATGAGCGTATGTCTGTATGTGTTTTCGTATGACAATGTTACAGTTTTTACAGTACATATATGATATCGAAATAATGATATATATTCATAATATATATATATATATATATATATATATATATATATATATATATATATATGCATATATATATATATATATATATATATTTACATACATACATATATTCGTATACCCACAAGTTAGATTCATATTTATTCCAAATTGCATAAGAATATACAAGTATTTCAAAATGTTGGTGTTATATGGTATATGGTTAATGAATAACAAGTTCCACAATAGACTTTAGTGTTGGACAACAGCGAAAGCTAACAATAAAAAAAAAAAGAAAAGAAACAAGTATTTGAGAGATTACATTTGCAATCTTGCAATACTCTTCAAACGAATTATGTTGACTCTATAGAGACTGAGAATGTGTGTCCATGATGACCATGATGAGCAAAGAAACTTCTACAACAAACAGCAAATAATCATCTTCAACTGAGAAGCGCTGAGAAAGGCGCTGCCGTCAAAATGAGTTGTGAATCGTCAAGCAAATAATAGTATTCATATAATTCAAAGAGTTCGATTTAACAATATACGCATTACAAAATACGATACGATATGATACTAAATTACATACATACATACATACATAGTTGAGATTCCTGCAGTTCGAGAGGGAACATTTAATTGATTTAATCGTAGTACATTGAAATTAAAATACATCTACTTGGATATTAAATATAAAGCGAGAATAACACAAGAAACCCCACCAAATGCGAGCGATAAAGTCAAACAACCATGAAAAGTATTAACTATATTGTACTACATAGTAGCATATGATATAGAACGGTTTATAATGTATAAGATCTATAGAGTATATATACATACATACATATATACATGCATACTTACATATTCATATACTCGAATGTTTATAATCAACAACAACAACAACTAAACACTTTTGTTGATATCAAACATATATATATATATAAATTAACATGCATTTATATATATATATATATATAAATATATTTGCAGCACTTTGAAGAAACCATTTCGTATAGACATGATCCACTTATTGTTGAAAATTCCTCGTTTATTATTGATCTTAAATCGTTGCCGAAACATAACGTAATTTGTGTTTGTTGAATTGCAATTTTGAATTATCAACTAGATGTTCGATTGGATACTATTTTATAAGCATTGATATAATTGTTGAGAGCTTCGTTTACCCTTATTTATAGGTTCTTGTGATAATTTAATTAACTACGCTCATGCTTGCATACATGCATATACACATATTATATATGTGATGTATATGCTATGCCAAAGAACTTCATTCATTTACAATTCATATACAAAACGAAAATGATTCGAATAATACATAGCTAAGACTATAATATATATATATATATATATTAACTATTCAGTATTGATTAAGCTCAAATAGAAGGACAAATCATAAACAGTTCAATAAGAAGTACATTCGAAACGCACAAATAAAGAAAGCACAGCAAAAGCAACTAACTAATATATAAATTGTACTTTTAAATAAAAAAAAAAAATAATAAAAAAAAATACATTTTTTTTGTCTACCATAAAAGTAAAGCCTAGTATTAATATGCTATATATATATATATATATATATATATATATATATATATATATGTATATGTGTGTGTGTGTCTGTGTATACAACTAAATGTTTTACATGCATAAGTTTTTATTATTAGTATATATATGATATATATTTATAACTAGTATTTCTCCCAGCTGCGAACCACTGACTTGTATATTTTTCAAATGCCAAAGAGTTTTTACTTAGCCTAAGTTTAAATTGCTTTCTATAGACAGACATATATATACACTATATATATATATATATATATATATATATATATATATATATATATATATATATATATATATATATATATATATATATGTGTTGAATTGGTACCAAAGATTTGAGTTCTTGATTTGCAAATCAAGTCTAAAAGTTATGAATGCTAAAAAAGAAATTAATTTCCAATGAAAAACGTCAAATCAAAAGTAACAAAGAAAAAAAATATATATATATTAATGATTAATATATATATATATATATATACATATATATATATATGTACGCACAACTTAGTTATCTCAATTTTATATTCAAACTAAATTTTTAACTAGCATAACTGTAACTTTGTATGCATTTTCTTACATGTATTTATTGTACTTGGACACTGCTCAAAACTAAAAATAAATAAATACAAATTAAAATTGATAATAAAGTGAAATCAAATGAAATGCGTATTGATATCGAACTCAATAAAGTCGTAGAATCGAATGTGTCAAATCAAAATTGAAATTGAAATTGAAATTTAATAATAGCATATAATTAAACCTAGTTACTAGTTGCGAATTGTAATGCGCACTACATTCAAAAACTGTATTGAAAGCTCCTATTCCAGTAGTCAAAGAAACCGAAACTAAAAACATAAATAAAAAAAAATTAAAAAAAAAATAAAAATAAACAAAAATAAAACCCTAAAGTTATGCCCAACATTACAAACTTTTTTTAATGCAAAAATAATCAAATAAATTTATAAAAAAAAAAATTAATTATAATAATAATAATTAACAATACAGCTCATAGTTATATTTGTATTGATCAGAAACTAGAATCTGTGTTCTATTCAAATTTATATACAAGTTTAAATAGGTTTACTGATTTGATTTTAGATTTAATTCCGCAACTCTTTACATACTAGATTGTTTATACGCTAAGCAGAAGTTAATCTAGAATTTCCCAAATGATAATCCTATAAGATTGATTTTAGCAATTGGCTCGATAACTCCCCCCAGGCCATGCCCCACCCAAAACTGATCATAGTTAAGCAATAAATATAAAGTAAAAATTAAAATTAAAACATTAATAAAACTGAATTCGATTACTATGAAAAAGCTAATTTGCGTATTGTTCTTTTTTTTTGGGTCAAGTGGTGCTCTAAATACATAATTAATCTCAATGGGCTGCTGTGTACTGTACAGCATGAAAAGCGTGAAAAGTGTGAAAAGCGTGAACAGAACCCAAATACAACAAGTAAAATAAAAAATTAATATGGTTCGCATTTCGCGTATCTGCGAATTGGGCATGTATCTGTGAGAGACGCTGCCCGGTTAAGGGTTGCAAGCACGCAAACGAAAGAGAAGGCGATAGAGCGAGAGAGAGAGAGAGAGAGAGAGACCTATCTACTAAGCCCGGACGCATAAGCCCAAGAATCGTGGCTCTGCACTTGAAGGGAGCTGCAGCAGGCGTAGGTGCTATGTTCTTTCATTTACCTAAAGCTTACGCGCGCTCTCTCTCTCTCTCTCTTTCTCTCTCTCACTCTCTCTTTCTCACTCTCACTCATTCTCTCTCTCTCTCTCTCTCTGTCTCTGGCCACCTCGCCTGTGGATGCTGTGCGCTGCCCCTGATTTGCGCTGCAATTGTGTGGATGCTGTTCAGCTAGGAGCTGCGTCCTATGTATAGGCTTATATGTATACCATATACATATATATCTATATATCTATATATCTATATATATATATATATATATATATATATATATATATATATATGTAGGAGCAACTGATTACCCGGGACTTGAACCACGCCCTGGCCAACAGAGCTGGCAGAAAACTAGGTTAGCACTGCTGCTCGTCCCTTCTATATTTGTATTTATTTACCTAATACCATTTTCCTTCGTCTTATTTTCTTTTTATTTTCTTTTCATTTTCTTTTCATTTTTTTCTTATTTATTTATTTTTTTTTTGTTTTTTGTGACTTTTCACTGCATTAGGAGAATAAAAGCTGCGGCTTTGCCTGACTGCCCCCGGGGCGGCTTCTGCTTCTGGACAGGACAAGCCCCTGCCTCTACTCCTGCACCTTCTTATCCTACCCCCCCCCCCACACACACACACACTTGATTGTTTAATTCAATTAACGTTTTATGTGGGGTACGTCAACGTCACGCAGCCGGCTGCAGCTTGACCAATGCACATGCCCCCTGTTCGCACCTACGCCCACACCATCCACACCCAATATGTGCCGCTAACCAACCTCCCCCACAGCCCGGCCCACACGCATGCCAACATTAATTGTGGGCGCGCCTCCTTGCAATTAGATACAAAAGTAAAGTTTACACAAAATGCACCCTGTTTGGCGGCAAACTTAAGCCACGAGGTGAATGTCCTTTGGCCGATTTTGCACGCATGCGCTCTAGAAATGCCAGACACATCCCATGCCGCATGCAGAGACACATCTAGAGCCACAGTCACAGTTACAGCCACAGTCACAGCCATAGCCCAGCGAGCGAGTAGGCGCAGCAGCTGGCCCGCTCCGGCTCTCATGTCCTTGCTCTGTCGCACCTCTGCAGCACTTGTATGTCCTTCTCCACAGCGCACTCTTTACCTGTACATGTGTGTATGTGTGTGTGTGTGTGTGTGTGTGTGCGCGTTTGTATGTATTTAAATCCGTGCATAAGGAGACGCATAGGCACGCACAAACAGAAGCCTTTTATGGTCCATAATCTTGGCAGTCGAGTGTGTCAACACGACAATACACAGGTCCTTGCTACAGGCATTTGAAACGCACACCCAAAACTGGGTGTATCACACTCGGGCCCACTCAAGAGACTCATGGACTCGACTCGTCCCATGCTCAAGATATTCATAAAATCTCTAGCATTGCAAAATCTGCTAGGTTATTAAAATAAATTTTTTTTCTATTTGTAATCTATTAATGGCTAGACTTATGTACATACATCATATGTACATACATCATATGTACATACATCATATCTACAATATTTGACTATCTAATTGATGACTTAGCTGAGTCGTAGACTGACTCGAACTGTTTGAGTGATTTGATAACCCAGTGATTGAGGTCTTGATTGATATATTGAATGATTCATTACTTAAGGAATTTATAGATTATTCATTCAATTGACTCGCTGACTGATTATCAAGTGTTTGCTGTATTCATCAAGCCATTGATTGACTGGCTGAATTGATTCATAAATGATTGATTGATTAATTAATAGATTGACTGGTTGATTCGTTCTCTTACTAATATATTAACTGATTGATAGATTAAATGATTGATTCTCTGAGTGATTGATTGATTTGTAAACTAACTGAATGATTGTGTGATGAACTAGCAAATTTAATGACTGATTGGCATATGAATGATTGATTGGGTGTATAACTGAGTGACTGAATGACTAACGAGTCAACTCATTATCTCAGTGATTAATTAGCGCTCTGACTGTCTGATTTCCGACTCATTGATTGACTGACAATGATTGATCAATTCTGATTGATTGATTCACAAACTAATCAACAAATTGGCTAATGACTTACTTAGTTATGAATTGAATGAGTGACTAACTGTGTGACGCTTGATTAAATGATTATATTGATTGGCTCTCTCTGACTGACCGACTTGCCGAATGAGTGAATATTCAATGTGCATTGATGTCTGTCTCATTGATGGATTGATTAATTCATTTACTGATCGATTGGTTCATATGATAGTTTATTTTTCTGTCTGATGGATAGACTAATGGACAGCTTAAATTGCCTGACTCCTGTTTGACAGTCTAACTTATTCATAGACTGACTATCTATCTATCATGATGATTGGTAATAAAGTTTACATAATTAATTTCGCAATAAACTTCAGGACTATAACTTACTGTCTAAAATTAATTGTAGCTCAACAAATAAATTGTCGGGTCAATTTAGTTTAAAATTGAATGAGGCAAAAACTAAATGATTCACAAATGATTCATTTATTGATTGACACACTGAATAAGTGAGTAATGAGAAGGATTAATAGGATTAAATTTTACTCATAGATATTTTGTAATAATAATTTAAGAGTCAAGAACAAAGGAAAATACTTAAGAAATCGCTTCTATACCATTTCGCTTCATTTTAGACAAGAATACGTGATTGGCATACAGCAAACGTTGCTTCGCATACAAATGTATATGCTAGGCAAGAACAATGCAGTCAATAAGGAATTTTCGGCTAAGGCAAGCTTTAGTTAGTTAATTATGCAATCTGTCGCATTCGGTGTCGGCGGTGGCTTAAGCTCGCTCGCTCGCTCGCTCACGTGCTTCTGTTGCAGACGGTCGCTAGTGTTCAGTTTCGGTTCAGTTCAGTTCAGTTTCAGTTCAGTTCAGTTCAGTTCAGTCAATCATCATCTTGTTTTTATATGCATTCCATTTTGACTGTGGCTTCGTAGCGTGGCGGCAGAGACAGCGTGACTACGAAAAAGGCAACAACAGCTAGGCAGAAGCAGTGGGCAGCAGCGACAGCAGCGGCAGCAGCGGCAGCGGCAGCGACAGCAGCATATGCGAATATCGTAAATGCTTACGATATACACAGAAAGCGTCACATTGCCGACAACAACTGTGCTGCGACGCATATTGAACGAACTGTCGTGTGAACGCTGCCTCAACGCAACGCGACGGCGAAGCCGATGCCGATGCCGATGCCGAAGCCGATGCCGGCGCGGGCAGAGCGCTTTTTCGTTGTTTGGTCTCGTGTGCGTTTTACGTTTTGAGTTGTTAGTTGCGTTCGAACTCAGTCATAAACGAACTGTTACGAGTGATGGAAGAGTCAATACGCTGCCTGCAAGCAACAAACCAACGCAAGCAACAAAATACAAAACAATAATAACAACAACAACAATAGCAACACTCACAACAACAATAACAACAACAACAACAACAACAACAATATTAGCAACAAATACAAACGCAATCGGAAACTGTTTTAGAATCGAGCCAAGTCTTAGTTCAATTCGCTTGACTAGTCACTATTCACTTGCAATACCTTAACTAATTGTTGCTATTGTCATTTGAGTTGTTGTTGCTGTCATTGCTGCTGCTGTTGCGAATTGTTGTTGCTGCATTCAGCTATTTAGTTTTTTTTTAATTGTGCTCATTTTTTGTATTTTTTGTGTGTATTTTTTTCAAGCAGTGCTAAAAAACTAGAAAACTATTTTTTTGTAAAAGTTGTTAGCTTTTGATACCAACAACAGCAACAATAAGAATTATTACAATAATATAATTAAAATATATATATATCGAAAAGAAACCTAAGTGAAAAGCAACAACGTCGTCCCCTTTAGTGTTTGTATCGGCGTATCATTCAGTGTCTGTGTGTATTTGTGTGTGTGTGTGTTTGTGCTTGCACTCCTTCCGTTTCCGGCATTCGCAACAAATTTTTGCCTAAGCCAGTCGAACAGAGGACAGCCACAGCGAGAGCAACAGACAGACCAACAACAACAACAACAACAACAACAACAACAACAACGAGAACAGCAACAGCTACTGCAAACGCGCGCGCAACAATCAAACGCCCACGCACACGTCCGCCTCGTGCCAATCACCCCCTCCGGCTGCAGCCCGAGCCCACAGCGTAAGCAGGACGAAGTCGTGACAGCGACATGCGAAACGCGTAACAAAACACAAATAACAACAACAAAAATAAATAAATAAAATAAATAAATAAAAAAAATCAACACAAATACACAACTGCCAATCCATGATAAAGTGGATGCAGACCCAGAAGTGCTAGCAGGAGTCCTGTGACAAAGAGGAAGCCCACAAAAAAAGTAAGTACTTCAATGTGATTTATACAAATCGATAAATCTAATCGATAAGCAATTGGCAAGATCAATAACTATGCCAGACACTAAAATGTCTCGCTGAATATTCGATAACGATTGCGATAACACGAGAAATAAAAGCTAAAAACAATTCTAATTTAATTCTAATAAGAATTCGAATTTCAATTAGTATAAGAATTCGCATTGTTAAGCTTAGAATTGATCAATGCTAATCATGCATTAATCGATAACGACATTTACTTATCGATAAATAAGTTATTCCTAATCTTTAATCCACACTCAAAAGTACTTTGGACATAATCTCCAAAAAAAACGCAATCAAATCTTTGGTCACCTTCTCGTGTTACCTTCATTACGCACCCACAACGTGTTTAGCTACTTACAAATACACACACACACACACACACACACACATACATATGGATATATACGTATATACATTCGTACAACTATCGTACATATAGACACGTATTTGTTTTCACATTTCTTGGTCTTCCATTAGAAAGACATTGGAATGTCCACTTGGTGTGCGTCTCTCTCTATCTCTCTCTCTCTCTCTCTCTCTCTATATATATATATATATATATATATATATATATATATATATATATATATATATCTGTGTGTGTCTTTCGCTTAGCCACCTTCGCTTAGGCAGAGCAAAAACCATAAAAGTGCCGCAAAAGATATATATCGTGCTGGCGAGTGTTACGAGTCAATTGCAAAAGATGGAATGATGAAAATGGAATCGTTAACCGCAGGGCTGACAATGTGTTGCCAATACGGATAACAGTTAATAGGCCACACACAGAACTGGGTCACAATGATCGACTTCTTGATGAATATTTAGTGTTGTAAAACGTTGACAGGTTTTTTTTGGGTTTTCTGAGTCTGCTTTTGAGCTGTACAGCCTTAGTTATGCTGGATCGCTGATATCAATGGAAACGCTTTTGAAACGCATTTCAGATTGAGCTATTGTCGATTGCTTTTACACATTGCTGCGCCTTTCGGCTTCATTCCATAAATTCCCGATTTATGTCATTTATTTTTGGAATATTTTGAGCGTTTCACGAAATGCATTGTTAACATGCGAGGGTTGAAAGAGCCGTTGCTCTCTAATGGTGGTGTGTTTTTGCACTGACCCCTTGTGGGTGGTTGTTGGCAAAGAGGACGACGACTAAGCAGTTGAGCATACCTGACTGCATAATGCTCTGCACTGAAATAATTGAATTTGAATTTGAATTTCAATTTGAATTTGAATTGCAATTCATTCGTGTTTCAACAACACAGACAGAACTCAGTTGTAGTTCGATGAGCGAGCATTCAGGCTAACTAATATACTCTCGTTCACTTTCGCTGTGCATACAAAAGAAATGCTGCTCAGACGACAGAAGGCATTATATCTGCATATTCAGCAGGCGAGTCTATTGGGCTAATGAGGCGGCGACCTCGCCCACCAACGTGCAGGGACGTGCACAATACACCATCGAAAAGGGGGTGGCTGACTGGCTGACGGCGGCCGCGACACAACCCTCTGCGCTGCGAGGCTGACCAAAGAAACGCGCCAGGAAAACACAAAAAACAAAACACAAAAAAAAAAAAACAAAAAACCAAGCCAAATCTCACAACTAAACCACCTAGCACCACCGACCCCACCCAATAGCAACGGCAGACGTCAGCTGTGGATCACTCACAGAAATGCTTGAAAAATTGTTGATGTTTTGTTTTGTTTTTTTTGTTTTTTGTTATTGTTTTTGTTGCGGCTTATAAGGTCACCCTATTTTCCCATGTTTTGCTGTGAATACCCTGTTGCTGGGCAAGTGGGCATGTCTGCTGTCTAATCCTAAGCTCTCTAGGGTATAGGGTAGCTGAAGTTGGCCAGATTTACTGATGATATCTCAGGGTATTATGTGCTAATCTCACAATAGCATTAAGAGTTTAAGATTAATAAAAGATAAAAGAGCCTTTATTTTCCACTTGCACTCTGCTAAAGCAGTATCTATCTAGTCCATCATACTCAGCTCTGTGCTTTTGCCTTTGGGCAGTGATAGATTTATTATACAGGGTGTTTGCATCTTGTTTATAGCTACATTTCAAGCTGCAAAATGTGTCCATCTGCCGCATAGCTGCACTCGGTCTCATTCTCATTCCTATTCCCATTCCCATTCCAATTTCCATTCCCATTTCCATTCTCAATTCCAATTTGGTATACGTTGCCAGCTATTTTATACAATTGCATTTCCGGTTCCCAATGTGGGCGCCGTCTCGCACAGATCTGCATCTGCACAGAAAACAAAAACAAAAACCAATGAAGAAAAATAAAAAAACAAAAAAATGAAAAAATGAAAAAATGAAAAACTGAAAAAAGAAAATGTTTATCTTTTTTTTTAATGCTGTGATCCGCAAGTCTGCGCTGAATGTGGGTGCGGTTAGTCTGTGCTGTGTGTTTCTAATCTGTCATCGGACACTTTTGTGCTACTGTCATACAACAACAACAACAACAATGAATAACAATAATAAATGCACGCATTGTGCATTGATCGAAGATGATGTGCCAAGGGGCAGCCGCACAATCGAAAGCGTTTTATAATGCCTGCCACATGTGGCAGAGTGATTCGCTGCAATTGCCAGACTAGACCCAGCCTGGCCAGGCCAGAACAGGCGCTAATCTTGGCAACATCAATGCAAACAGAAATTAACAAGCGAACGCTAGTTGTGGCCGGCCGACTCGATGCTTGGCCATAACTGGGCAACTTGGCTGTTGCCACAGTCGTTAGCCATCAAATGTTAATGGCATTAAGCAAGCTTTCGTACTTGGGCGAGTGTGGTGTGGTTGGTTGGTGTTAATGCTGCCACAGTCCGTGTGACGGGGCGACAATTCTCAAAAAGGGGGCCAAGCCAGGGAGGGGCCAACAACAACAACAACAACAACAACATCTACAAACTGCATTGGGCGTCAGTTGGAAATGGCCATGGAACGGCAGCGAAAAGCGATTGGGCCAACATCGTGGAAGTGACGTTTTATGTTTGCCGCGTCGCTGCATTTTTGCGGTTTAGGTTGCATGCAGGCCAACGCGTTAATGGTCAGCGCACATTCTAAATGCCTAAGGGCCAAAGATAGTACTAGTATCGCTTGCAAGCTGACTGACTGACAAACTTTTAGGGCAGCATTTACATTTCAAAATTTGTTGAAATATTTCCTTTGCAAGTTTGCACTTTTACACAAAATTATATAATATCATTTATTTTATTTATATATATATATATATTTATAAATGAAAATCTTGTTCTATATAGTAAAAGATACTCAGTGAAACCACAAGATACAAATGTATCTGATATGCGATATATTATGCATAATACGATATACAGTATAGAGATACATTAGATGTACTTTACATTTTTGCTGAATATATATATTATTATGTATATATTTATCTATAAAAATCTAGTTCTATATAGTAAAAGATACTCAGTGCAAAGCACAAGATACAAATTTGCAAACTAAGATACAAATGTATCTGATGTACGATAAAAATGTATATCTTATGGATAATACCAGATGTATCTTATACGATGTACTTTAAATTGCAAATGTAAATGTATCTGAATGAATTAATAAATGTAGTCTATATTTCAGATAAAAATGTATCTCATGCATAATACATATATGTATATCTTAGATTTCAGATACAAATGTATCTTATGCAGAATAGTAAACATATAGCAGAATTCAGATAGAAATCTATCTCATAATAGCAAATTTATCTAAATCTAAAGTAGATTTTAGATACAAATATATCTCAGGCATGATATATCTTAGATTTTAGATACAAAAGTATCTTATACTCATGCATAATAGATATATAGCTCTCTATAGGCAAATGTAAATCTAAAGTTGATTTTAGATACAAATATATCTCAGGCATGATGAATCATAAATTTCGGATACAAAAGTATCTCATACTCATGCATAATAGGTATATATCTCCCTATCGTCAAATGTATCTAAATCTAAAGTATGTTTTACATACAAAAATATCTCACGGAATATACTTGATGCTAAGATACAAAAGTATCTAACACGTTATACATGATATGTCTGAGCTACAGTTAACATATCTAATATGTAAGCATTTGTAGAACACAACTGAAATTCATTATAGATTATTCATTACATTAGCTAATTTGTATCTAAAATGAGAATGCATCTGAGACGGATTTCCATTTCATGTTTATTTACATAATACGCAGAGATTTTGTATATAATTTACGATCAGTTGTGTATCTTTTACATTTATATAACTGTGAATTAAGCTGCTGCACGCGTTAGATACATTTGTATCTCAGGCTCATTGCTAACAGAAATATCAATATATCTGAGACATAGCAAAGGCTAAGTCTTATGTAGAAGGAAGCTAGCTAGATAGATATTTGCCAAGACCATTTCAAGATACTTTGCGATGCTGGAGACTTTTTGTATTCTTTTCGGCTGCATTTGTTTTCGCTTGGGACTGTTTGTTTTTGTTTGCATTCGCCACGCAATTTGCTGGCAATTTTCTGCTGGATGCGTTTCGCATGCTGGCAATAGCTGAAATGGCACACGACCTCGCATCGAAATCCAATATACGAGCACTCGATCAAATTGTGTGCATCTAGCCGTTAGCTGGATGCACTTGCCACACGCGGCTCCAACGCCCCAATGGCAGCGAGTGTGGGTGCTGCATTTATTTTTGGCCAGCAGCCAGCGCCAGAGCGTGGCAGCTGATTAACTATAACGCGGCATATACATACACATGTATGTATGTAATTATATGTTATGTGATGCTGAAGCAAATTCGACTAGTCTAGGAGCGGGAGGGGTGGCGTCTGACCCTCATCAATCTGTCAAGATCGCTGAAAGCCAACTTGATTTTTATACGATTTATATAGCTAGCAGATATCGAAAGAACATGGCAAAGATATCTTGCCAATAGCCCAACCCCCGTCCAACCACCAACACCCCTTGAGCTACTTCTATGCTCGCCTTCACAGATGGTCACTAGATCGTGCGTCGTGCCTTGGTCTAATGGAATTTCCACTTGTTCGCTCTAGTCATCAATTCAAGGGCAGACACTATGATACCCTGGCCTAAATTCAAATTAATCAAATGGGTATAATGTTTCAATCTAATTGTGCTTAATATGCTAGTGAAGCTCTATGAAATATGACACTCTGAATTATAGCAAATAAAATGTAAATAAATATAAATAAAATATTTATTTATAGCAAATAAAAGTAGTATCCACTAGTCGACTATTCCCGGCCAGAGTTAAGATAAATTTTAGAAAAATATATAAAAGTCGAGCATGCTTTGTTTATAATACGTTTTTATATTGTTTCTCATTCCAGAACGACCAATTTGCTAACATAAAGTCTAAAAAATCAACTGCTGCAAACCGAATGACTGATTTTTCTGAACATTTAATACTTACCTCCTAACGAACTTTATAACAATCTTATCAATCAACATATATATATTTATATATATGCGTAAATCTCGAACCAAATCCATATATATCTATAATATATATAACTTAGTTATATATAGACCCATCACGCGGAACGAAGTAGCTAGAAGTAGTTAGAACTTTGTCAAATATCTTTAGCTATACGAAAAGAAAACCAAGAAATAACAAACAAAGAATCATAAACAGTGAACGGTAGATTGATTCTGAGGCTGAGAGGAATGCAGCGCTGTCCCTATCTACATGAGATGCGCGAACGTCTATTGGATCAGCCAAGGGAAACACTGCAACTGGAGAACATGGAGCGAGCCAATCTGTTGGATAACCGTCAATCAGCAACCGAGTCGAATCAGGTCGGCACTGTGGTCAAGGTAGGGGCTGTTGGATGTACTCGTTTCAAGGATTCAAATCATATGCAATATGCAAAACACTCACTAACTCATACTCATAGTCACACTCACACTCACATATATTCATATTCAAATACGATTCATTCAAAACTGTACAAATACTCAGCTGAAGTTAATCGAAATGATTTGCTTGTAAATATTGCATATGAATTACATAAACACATATATATTCGATATATATGTTTAGATATATACATATATATCTATAATAATATCTTTTGTAAATTGCCTTTTTGTTATATGTATATGAGATGTTTACATTAATCCATTTTTGTTTGAGCTTTCCAATTTTAGAAAAGTTCAGTTTACCATGTGAAATAAAATGCCAATTGATTGATTGATTGATTGATTGACCGATTGATTGCTTTATTGACAACTCCAAAGTGTGACACGATAAAAGCTAACAAAACAAATCAAATAAAAAAATCAAATTTAATCAAATCCTTGCACGAGTAACGGAACGATTCGCCCTTTACTTTAAGTTTTTTATTTAATTATTATAAACAAATGTATATATATATGTAAATATATAGATATTTTGAGAAATTTATATACATATATATATATATATATACATTATGGAAATCGATTGAAATTTCTCTGGCAATAAATTGGAATTTATTTTAAATTGGTTTTCCTTTACGATTTGACATGAAAATGCATGCACTCCAATTATAAATAGCTAATTATCTAACCAATCTCAACGCGTCATTCACAGTGAGAGACGTCTGCTCTTCCATTGTGAATGAGGCAATCAATGCTGACATCATATTTGTGTTTAACTGTTTCGCTGTACAAATTCCAATTTATTGTTGTGACTACTTCACTTGCATATCGAATTATCTAATCTGGTATCTTTCTTCTCCCATCTAAAAAAAAAAAAAAAACCCCGAAAATATATTTATACATATATCGAAATGCAGCTCCAAGGCGATGGATATCACACGAGCCCCGCCCACCAGCGAACTCCGCTGGTGCCGCACGATTTAGGCGAGGATTTCAATTTGGATTTCGATGATGACTTTCCGATTGACGCCCGACGACCAAAAAACGCCAAGTAAGTGTGTTCCATTCGACACTCGATCTATATATTACCTATATACATACAAACATGTATGTAATCGAAAATCGATTTATGCAATATCCGAGCTCCTATTGCTGCCCCACTCTGTGCTAAATATATTTCATACTTTGTAATCAATAACAATGTGTTTCATAATCTCCACATCCTCTATGTATACATATATATATATATGTATATATATATATATCTCGATATTCATACACATACATATATCTGCTCATATTTGTTTCTCATTTGATATCCGATTGTCACTTTGAGGCTCGCTCACATTAATCATCCCATTCACCTCCAGCGACAGTTTAGAACCTATTGTCCAATATAGATCTTGTATCTCTTAAGTACGCGTAGCTCTCAATCAATCAATCATTTAACTAATGCGCAAGAATCCTTTGCAGCGGCAATCATCCCCAGGTTCTGACGAAACCACAGAAAAGGTCAGATTTGGTATACAAAATACAAAATTAAAAAAAAATAAATAAAAAAATAAAACAATTCATAAATTTCCATATGATATATATATATATATAGTTAAATTAAAACTCTACCTAAATACTTTTAGTTTCTATCCAAGCTCTACAAATCCTAACTCAAACTCAATCTTCTAGCCAAGTACTTTATTTTCCCATCACCCACACACACACACACACACACTTAACTCTAAATAGATGATCTATTGTTGCATTGTGCTAGCGTATAACCCATAGAAAGCACTTGAATTAACATTGGCAACCAGCTAATCACTAGACATAGATTCCTAATACAATATCTATATATAAATATAATGTATATGTATATATTTATGCATATGGTATGTATATGCTTAACCCCTCATCCGCATTAGCTAAAGTTGCGAACTGTCAAATATCATGGTTGGATTGTCATCTAAATGTTCTTTGGCAATCCGACCGATTATAATGTCAATGAACTAATGCCGCACAACAGGCACATTGCCTTACATTTCCGATTATGTTGGCATTGTTCAGCTCACTCTCTCTCTCTCTCTCTCTCTCGCTCTCTCTCTCTCTCTCTCTCTCTCTCGCTATCTTGTTCTCGAAAAGACAAAAACTCAGCATTTTGTTAGGCAGTAATACATATAGAATTGTTAACACAATGCCTGGCCTGCATGTAAGTTGAAGAAGTTGCAAACAAATTACGCAACTTGACAACTGCCAGAGCAGGCAATCCGCCAAAAAGCACGCCGTATGCACGCCAAAGTCTGAGCCCCGACGAATGAATCTATGCAAACTGTGCCCCGTGCCTAGGCCCACAGCATAGATCTTTGCTCCACTGCTGGCTTGATAGCAGTTCCCTGATGTCTCTCCCTCCCTCCCTCTCTCACTTGCTTGGGTGTCATTGAAACATGTTGCCTCAAAACTATCGATGCTGTTGCGGAACAACGTTTTGGCAGTCGACACTTGAGTGTTAAGTTTATCAAGTACAACAGCGCAGCTGAAACAAGTTGTTGAGCAAAAGTTTTAGTTGATAAACGAGCCTGTTGAATTGTCATTCAGTCAGTTCCTTTGACCGTCAACTACTGCTGCTGCAGCAGCTCTAACAATATCAATTAGCAAGGATCGACTTTATTCATTGTTATTTGATTGTTCGAAACATTTTGCTGTCAAGGATTACAAAGTTGTTCTCCAGTTGACATTGATTACCAATAATCGATAATCGAATTTTAGCTCAACTCTAATATTGGCATCAATTCATCTAGCTGATTATGCGCCCCAACCTTGTCCTAATTATCTATTTCGAGCCGCTCAGCGCCTGGGCATATGCGATGCTTGATTAGATAAATGCGCACAAGGTTAATGATTCCACCTTCAATTAGGCAAGGCTTTTGCCATTGAACAACTCACCTGTTGTTCCCTTTTACCTCTTTTTTTTTTTTTTTTCTTTTTTAAATAGTACTCCTAATGGGCCTTGCAGCCTAGACGCCTAGGCAATGGGGTAGCAAAAAACCAGAAGCTATAAATAACATCAGCCCTCAGAATCCACCCCAGGCAGTTCGTGTCGCCTGCTGCTAACTCAACATATGCTCATTGTCATCGTCAGCCTTTTATGAGAACGACCTAAAAAAAAAAAAAATGAAACAAAATAAAGAATCAATTTTTAGCTCTACGTAACTAACCACACCCGGAACTCTGACACAATTAGTTTATGCTTGATGTGATTGATGCCTTGATAAAAAAAAAAAAAAGGGTAATGCTCAGGGATATTACGCATTAGCTACCTAGGATAGTTGGGCATAGCTTGAAATATCCCTATAACATTTCCATTTAATTAAGAAATCATCTTAATTAAGTTACTTAACCATATTGCGGGTAAGAGAAAGAGATCACAACTTATTTATGTAAAAATCTAGGGACTCTTAAGAGAATCTCGGAAATAAATCTATACTATCTCTTATAGCAAATTTCTCTCCAGAGTTTATATAATTTCTGCATGATCTATAACTCTATAGATATAGATCTATAGATATTTCAAAGGTTCAACTGATTGCAATATTAATTAACAGTTTTCAAACAACAACTTGACTAAGCTGGAATTATTATTGCGCCCGTCCATATAAGTATTATTATCACTTAACCTCTTATGCTGCTCGGGTCTTTGGGGTTAGGCAGCCGTGCTCCATTTTTATTGGGTTAAGCCTATGGCTGGACTGTGTGTGGTTTTTTTTCTTCCTCCCCTTTTCGAGATTTCCCTCGCCACCGCCCTCGCTCGACCCTCTTCTGACAGCTAACAGCTCTCGGGCATTCAATGCACTGCGACGCAATTGTTGGCAGTTCGCGACGCAAATCCTTTCCTGCCTTTCGGCCAAATGCCAACCCCTTGGCAAACGACATACCCTGCAGCAAACGGACTCGGCCTATCGCTGGGCATCAGACACCCCACGAGCACTGAGCACAGGATCTGGAGCTGGTTGCCGGCTCGCGCCACGGCGAAATGACAAGCAAAACAGAATGCGATGTTGGTTGTTGTGAAAAGTGCACAAAACAAAACTACGCAAAACACACACGAATTACGAAATACGAGCACGAAGCGACGACCCGACCAATATTTACGATATTCGTCGAGTTCGTTGTCGAACTGCGAAAGGAATTCAGTTACGATGGCATCGCAGCTGCGTATATCGTAAGCTTTGCACAGTGGAGCAAAGCTGATTAGCAATCGAATCAAATCTGATTCAAGCTAAAAAGCTGTTGGCTTAACTTGACTATGATTAGCTGTTGGCTGAGAAACTTCAGTTGCAGCTGATTAATGGAATTGAACTGCCCTGAGAGAGACTTGGGTTCTAAAGAGTTTATATATAAAAAGAAATATATTTGTATATATATATATATCTATTGAAAAACTTTAGATGCCTTGACATTGGCTCACAGTAGATTTAAGACTTTTGTAACTTGGTTTTTGTTTATATGGAATAATATATATATACAAAGATATACATATGATTCTATTAAGAATCTTAAGTTCAGTTTAGAATGTTAGAATGATAGATTTTATACCTAATTCAATATATGCAATATCTTCTGCTATTTTCTGTCAAACTTAATTAGTTTCTTTATTCTATTTATTCTATCTCTAAAGTTTCTTAAATTTGTTTCAATTTATTCATTAATATTTCGCTTAGTTTGTAAGTTAGCTCAACCACTGTGCATACTTTTAAGACACACACACACACACACACACATACACATACAGCAGCAGACAGACGGCCAAGCCCGCGGCAAACGTTCGTAATTGAGTTTTGGGCTGTTGCTTTTGGTTAACTGACAGCCCGCCTTTTGCTTCTTGCCTCTGTTGGGGACTGCACTTTGATATTGCATAGTGAGCCTAGTTGCTGTAGATAGGAGTGTTGGAGGTTGGTTGGGTTGGCTACTCACCCTCGTCAAGCTTGGTCTGCGCCCTGCAACATGGTAAAAGAAATAAATGAAATATGTTTTTTGTTTTTTTTTGTTTTTTTTTTTTTGCCAACATAAATGACCTGCTTTTCAGTGCAGCGAAGCAAATGTAAATGCATGAAAAAGTTGAAGCTCACAAAGTCAATTTGTGCAAAAGATCTTTGTGGACTTGCAGCAAGTCTGGCTGGACGTAAATCAGCAATTCACAATTTCAATGAGCAGGCCAAACAAATGGCAATAAGCCAGCACGGAAGCCAGGGCGCTAAGCCACTGAACCACACGATGCAGAGGCGACAGCAGGATGCGGGATGCAGGATGCTGGGTGGTGCTGCACAGCCAAGCTAGCACTCAGCGCTCACACAGCGAACGGAATGCAAATCCGAAATGTAAACGGAACTAAAACGATTTTCAGCTCTGGCAACAACTGGCTTCGAGGCTCAAAGAAATCAGAGCCAAACAAGTCATTAACATTCCAATCACAAAAACAAAAATAATATGAGCAAAAAAAAAAGAAGAAGAAGAAGAAGAAATTAAAATGCAAATAAAGTGACTGAGTGAGCAAGTGAGCGAGAGCGAAAGAGACAGCGAGTGATTTACAGGGATGCTAAAAAGCAAGAGGTAAATGGCAAAAGCCACACACACAAAAAAGAAAAAAAAAAGAGTACAAAGCTCACACACACACACACACACACACACACACACTCTCGCACACTCTCGCAAAGTGTCCTAGTTTTTGGCAGTCGACTTGACGTTTCCCCAACTTGGCATCCACAGCATTCATGCTGGCCCTGCATCCGCCAAAAAGAGCGAGAGCAAAGAGCGCACGCAGAGCTGCAGCCCAGTCAGTCAGCCAGCCAGCCAGAGTGAGCGAGCGAGCGAGCATTATGGCAAACAGAGATGGAGATAGTGAGCATAGAGCACGCTGCAGAGTGCCGCACTCAACACAGATTCGGCGCACAGGGGCGGCTGCTGCAGAGGCAGAGCAGACACCGAAAACACAGCAGCTCAGACCGAGACGAGCCTTTTCAGTTGTAGTTGGATAGTAAAGGGTCCTGGACGTGTTGTGTTCAGCGTTCGCAAGGTACACAACACACACAGAGGCCACACAAGCCACTCACAGTCAAAAGTGTAAAAGTCACAAATTCACAATCTAGTCTGCCTCTGTATATATATATAAAGTTATTCATATATATATATATAGAAATATATTCAATGACAAATCAAGTTAGCTACATTTTTTTTACATTCGTTTTTGTTGTTGTTTTTTTTTTTTGTTGTTATTTTTTTTTTTTTTTTACTGAGCTGTGCTAAAGTTGCCGTGAAACATTGTGACCACAAGTGCCGAAAGAAAAAAACAAAAAACAAAAAAAAAAAAAGTTAATAAAAGCTTAAAAGTGTGAAATACTAACAGAAACCGTTAGCCTGAAAACGCTCTGGAAGAAAAATGCGAAAACTTTTTGTGATTTGCCAAAGAAAAGAAAAATTCAGCAAAACCGAAAAACCTCTTGAAACAATTTGCTTTGCTGTCTTGGGCGCGCTTAAGATTTTGCTGTTGAAAGTCTCTCCTGGTTTTGATAGCACCGGGCAGCTATATACACAATACACAACACACACACACATACACACGCACACACACACGCACGCACACGCATATAGTCGCATAAACAGCGCTAAGCGAGTGCGCAAAATTTACTCTTCAAGTTTTTTGAGCTCCAGCGACAGCTTCAGCTTCAGCTTCAGCTAAAAGCTAACTGTATATGCAGTACATAGTACACACACACACCTACATATATATATATATATATATATACATAATGCATACACACACATACACAGTTTCATAGAGCAGCAGCTCCATTTGATTCTTAATTCATCTCACGCATTTAGTTTCCCCTCTCGCAGCGGAATGCGAGCGAGAGCGAGGGTTGAATACGCTGCCTGAGTTGTTTACTTGCGTTAGCTGCGTAGAAGAGAGGTCACTAGGTCGCTCCGGGACGCATTCCAAAGCACCAACAGCTGCAACAACAACAGCAACAACAACAACAACAACAACAACAACAAGAGCCACAGTAATGCTCGAAGTGCGGCTTAAATTTTTGAGCGAGGCTCGCGCTCTATTTGGCCACGCCTCAGCTGCCCATTTGGCAAATGCATTTCAAATGCGTTCCACAAAAATATCAAAGAGCACAACATACACACACACACACACACACACACACACACCCGAGAGAGAGAGAGCGAGCGGGAGAGAGCGAAACAAACAACAAAAGAAGTGTTGCATACTTTTGTGCTTGGCCTGCAACAGCATCTGCAAATTGTTTCATTAATATTTCATGCTACAGCGAAACAACAGCCCGAGTGTTGTGCCAAGTGATAACGAAAGACTTGAAGCATAATAAACCGACATAAATCAGTGAAAGCAATATATATATATATATATATATATATATCGATATCGTTGATCGATATCAATTGAAGTGAACAAGAGCAAAGGATCTGCAGTCAGCCACAACGGAGACCGAGACGGAAACGGAGACAATGGGCGGCGGTGAAGTGAAGGTCGCTACCGTCGATGTGGAGGGCGGCGATAATATGGCCACATTGCCGGTATCGCGCTCCCACACCGCCGGCAGCACCGACAGCGCCGAGAAGAACAATGCGGCCAACAAGGAAATGGAGCTGAAGAATGTAATGCCACAGCCGTTGCAAAGGTGCGCAGACTAAGTAACACATAGAGGCAGAATGAGTGAGCTAGAGAGAGAAAGAAAGAGAGAGAGAGAAAGAAAGAGAGAGAGGGAAAGTGAGAGTGAGAGAGAGAGAGAGAGAGAGCGCAAGCGAAAGAGCGCTGCGGCTTAGCAAGAGAGCGGCAGGAGACGTGAGGCAGCAGCCGCTCTCTGCTGTGGGTGGGCGATGTAAGGTTCTCAAGGCCGCCAAAAGTGCCAGGCCCTCTGTTATGTAGACACACACCCGCATACTCTCACACACACACACACGTATACACACGTATACACATATATACGTTTCACGTACAACAGCTAGAGATACACACATCTTAAAAAAGAATCATACAAATCCAGTACACACAAATATATATATATATATAGTATATATATATATATATAGTATTTTAGCCCCATTGCGCTGTATATAATAGTACAAATGCTTCTATATACTATTTACTAATTAGTTACTAACAATGCCATGCTCAAATGCTAGTACAAATGCAAACTGCAAATCCAAATCCCGAACCACAGCGATCTATTGAAAACCCAACAACAACAACAACAAAAACTCCACTCTGAATATCGTAAAACACACGTTTTGTAGTCAATTTATAACAAATAATTTCTGCAACAATTGTCGATTGTCTATTGACGATTGTCGACTATCGATTGTCGATTGTCGATTGTCGATTGTCGATTGCCGATTGCCAATTGTCGTCTTATAGGGTTTGCTACACGTTCAAGCCAAATCCAAATAAGCACAGTTTTATGCCAGCGAAAATAACGGTGCAGGGCACATATCAAACAAATCCAATAACGGGACCAATCGAACTATGGTAATATACAAACACAACTTCCACTTCACATAAAGCTCCCCCCCCCAACCCAAGAATATGAGCAATACATGCATAGCTATTTATATGTATATATATATATATCTATATATGCCTCTACAGATATCGATATAGATATATATATGTATGTATATATATATATATAGGTGTGTGTATATGCTCAAGTCGGCTTGCCATCATTTTACAATTCTAATTGGATATATGATATATATTATTTTCATTCGCGGAAATGAGGCTGCAATCTAAATACACATCTACACAAATGGATATTTCGAGTGGTGCGAGCGGGTGGGCTTGATATTTTTAACTGGGTCAAAGAGTGCAAATGAGTTACATGCAGCACACAGCGCAGTGCACAGTGGTACAAAATGTGCGCATTCGAAATGTAAACTTAAGTATATGCTTAAGATGAGCATGAAAACTGTGAGATAGAAAACTGTGAAAAGCTTGATAAGAATAGAATTTTAGTAAATTTCATATATTATATTATATATATTATAAATTATATATATCTAGTTGAACTTCAGGCCTGAACTGAAATTAATATAGCTATAATAATTTAAAGTATTATTAAAAAAAAAATAAAATAAAATAAAACTATATATTAAGTTGATTTTCCCTTAATCAATTTAGTATATATTTTACTGGGAATTATTTGCTGGCAATTGTTGTCAGTTTTTCAACCTGCTGCAACCACTGTGCAAGCAGCTTTAATGCCAAAGGAGCTCATGAAAATCCATTAATTGGCATCGAATATCGACAGCGCTGAGCACAGTCTGTCTGCTAATAGCTAATTAAGTATGCATGTGACTGGGTTATGCACTCGAGTAGTCTCAAGATGCATGAGCATACACACACACACACACACACACACACACACACACACACATACACTCGCAATTATAGAGCCTACTTAATGCAAACTAGGTAACTGCCACTGATAATCAGCAAACACTAAGCACACATTGATATTCGATTTAGGACTGGGTCACATACACAATACCAATTGTGTAACACTCACTCACACACACTCACTCACACACTCACACATATTCATGTATATCGCACAGAATTGTAGGAAATGGATTCACATTGTGAGATAACTGAAGCCTTTAGCATTCAATTAATGTAACATTCTGTTGACATTCGCTTTGACAGGACATCGCTCTTCATTGTGACCAGCTTGGTGTATGCGATTCTCTTGATTGTCGTATGCATTGCATATGTGATCAGCGATGTGACCACGCACCGACTGCCGGTGCTCTATTACGAGACGTTCTTCACATATCTATACGGCACCAGCATACTCTTCCTGTTGTACGTCTTTTGTTTTTTGCTGCAGGGTAAGTTGAGCTCCTCAATAAATCTTTAATAAATATCATATATATATATATATATATATATATATATATATATATATATATATATATATGCTTAATGTGCTGTGTCCTTGCAGAGAGCTCTTGCTGTAATGGCGGCAATGGCGGCAGCAAACCGAAACCCCCAGCCAAAGAGAAGAAATCGAAGAAAACGAAGAATGCAGATCCAGCCGATTCGAAGGATGCGAAAGGCTCTAAGGACTCTGGAAAAGCTGGCAAAGGCGCCGCATATCAGGTGTGTGATTTTCAAATATTAAATTAGTACAAGAGAAGAACTGATAGTGAAGCAATATAAGTTGAAACCAACTCAATTGCTTCTCTTTGGCATGCATTTCATTTGTATTTATTTCTATGCGCCTCTCTCTGCAGTTCTCATAGTTATGAGTTTATATTTAAGCGCTGTAAGCTGAGCTCGTCTCTTAATTGCTTGCTTTATACTAATGCAGTATATGCATATACTGATATAGTATATGCTTTCATGCGCTTCTCTTTATAGTCGTTTGATTTAACTATGCCAGAAAGCACTCAACGATTAATGAGCTCAAGCCTCAATTGCTTCTTCTACCTAACTTTCAAGTGCCTCTGCAGCAGCGTAGTTTTTGATTTTTATCAATATAAATCAGAATGTGCTGCAAGCTGAGCGAGTTCACATCTCAATTGCTGCTCTCTTATGCATGCATATGACTTGTATAAATTTTAATGCGCGCCTCTCTCTGCAATTCTCATATATTTCGTGCGAGCTCAGGTCTTCATATTCCTCTTATGTACTGCAAGCGCTGACAGATGAGTGAGCTCGACATTAAATTACTTCACTCATGTTTACATTTGGACTTACATACATATATCAACTTGCCAGCGCCTCTCTCTGCAATTCTCATATATTTCGTGCGAGCTCTGGTCTTCATTTTCCACTTATGCTAATGAAAGATGAGTTAGCTCGACTCTCAATCACTTCTCTAATGCTTATATCAACTTGCCAGCGCCTCTCTCTGCAGTTCTCATAGTTTTTTTTTTTTTTTTGGATTCATCTTCACATGGGCCACAAATTGACCTATTACCTCAAGGCAAATTCAGTTATATTTTACATACGAACTCTGATTCATGCCAGGGCTAATGGGCTGCCAAGCATCACGAGAGCGTGTGTGCCACCTTTCAGTGGGGCACATTAACGGCTCGCCGTTAATTATGTGACGACGCTTGGCAAATGATAAGGCCACATCAATTAAGGCGCACATGCGAATTTGTAGCCATCATTATCATCTCCATATTCATATGCATATACATACATCAGCGACCCCAAATGTGCAATAAATGTTGTTCTTGTTTCGCACGCACAGGAAGCACCCGTGGATGCCGAGGTGGCCGTCACCCCGAAGAACGTACGCAAGCGAAAGACCACGCACAGCGATCTCACGCACGGAAGTTTCTTTCTGCGCGTTGGTGCCATCGGTAAAGCATCCACATTTTTATCACATATTCACATATATGCATATGTAGTAGCTATAGATATTTATGTATTTTAAACTATGCGTATTGCTCTTCCCTTTTTGGTTTCGATTTACCATTGAATTGTCTTAGCTTTTGGACTGGGCGCCATGATCTACATTGGCTTGGAATTCGGTTCGTTCTTTGAGATACCCTTCGATTCGCCGTGTCATCACATTTTGATCGGCGTTAATCCATTGCTGCAGATGATCTTCACCTTTATGCAGATGTACTTTATATTCATGAACGCACGGGTAAGTCAATACACTCCGCACTACTCGAGCGGAATCGAGCTGCCCTAACCTAGAACTTACTGTCTAAATAAATGGGAAAACACTGTATACCTGTATAGAGTTACCTAACTACCCACCTATACCTATACCTATACCTACCTAATACTAAATACAATATATACTCTACCTACTACTGTCTAATCATACTACTACTGTCGACAATCACGAGTACACACAGAAATTTATAAATATATATCTATGTGAAAAGTCCCAGTCCATCAACAACAGTCCAATTGAGGTTAGTCTTAAGTTTAAGCTTACGATAAAAATCGCCGGCCATGGAATGGAGAAGGCCAATGATTGTTGTTGCTATAGTTGTTAATCGCAAGAGAACTCATTCTCATTTGAGACTCGAACGATTCTTCTGCGGATAATCTTATTGGCCTTAACCATATGCATGTTGGCATGATCATAACGAAAGTCGAGGCTCGGTTCGGTCACTCTATCCCCCCCTCTCCTCTCTCTCTCTCTCTCTCTCTCTCTCTCTCACACTCTCTCTTTACCTCACTTCCTCTGTCACTCTCTCTCTGTCTCTCTCTTTCTATAATTTTCTGTCTATATCTATCACTTATTTCACTATGTTTTTCGTCTGTGACACTCGTTTGAATTGGCGTAACAATTGGCAGTTAGTTGAGTTGAATTTAGTTATTTATCAATTTGATTCGTGCATTCATTCGCATTCACATTCGCTATCGCATTCATTCGTTCTTATGTACTACATCATTCATCTGTCATTTTTCCTTTATTTATTTTCGCTTTGCTTCATTCAACAATGCGACAATGCAACTGCAGATCACAGATCACAACTCGAACTCTACTCACATTCGGCCCACCGTCGAATCGCTCATTTAGATCAATGCCATATATTCAGTGTTTTAGCCAGATAAGTTAAGAGTTTAGAAGCTCCGATTCACAGCTGCATCAATCACATTCACAACGAAAACACGTACACGCATTCATTAATCTCACTCCTAACTCACGCCATATCAACATCAATATCAATATCAACATCAATATCAATATCCATATCAATATCATTATCATTGCCATTATCATCATCACTTGTCACCATTATATTTTTATAAACAAATTTCGAAATTGTGCAAAGTACTTAGTTTTTTAATGAAACCATTTTTGTGTACATAATCCCCACAACTCTGCCCCATTCGCGATCGCAGACTAGGCCACCATTTCAGGTACGATATACAACTCATTTTCTAACTCTACTCTACTACTACTACTACTACCACTACTCTACTCTCTCTCTCTCTCTCTCTGTCTCTCTGTCTCTGTCTATACCCTACGCTCATATCTCTTACACGTTTCAAATATATTTATATGTATATACATATGCGTGTGTGTGTGTGTGTGTGTGTGCGTGTGCGAGTGTGTGATATTTTAATAACTATAATATATTAGCTTAAGCTTAATATAACTTATTTTAATAAATATATACATACAAAAATACGTAGATATACATATTAATATTGACAGCTTATGTTAGTGAATCATATATCTTGAACAATAAATAATAAAATACTTTTGCATATTTATTTATCGATAAATATCGATATATCACTATATATGCAAGAGTATTGCAACTTCGTCAGCTCAGCGAAGTTCGTTTTTCTTTTTTTCTTTTCTAGCACCCTTTTTCTTAAATTCCTGTATATATTTATATACATACATATACATATAACCTTTTATATATATTTATATATATATATATAGCTTTTCACCCCAGTCGACTGATTGACTGACTGATTAACGAGCAAACCAAAACGTATGAGCTAGCAAGTTTATATTAATATTTTTAGAGTAGTTGAGATCTATTTTCTGAAATATGACAAACAACAAAAAATTGTGCATTTTTCACAGTATAGAAACTTATTCACTAACCCTGTAATCCATCCAATTTAGATAAATAGAACTTTTTTGCTTAACTATTCCTCAAAAAAATATAAATAAAATAGAAAGCCCTATATAATTATCTCTACAATCTCTATTGGAAATGCGATCAATCAGAGTAAGAAAACATGTAAAGAACATCATAGTCGGGTGCTACCGACTGCCGAATACTTATTCATGATTAAAACGCTACCAGTTACCAAGCATTGAGAGATATGAAGTTTTTATTGACTATATGCCTCCAATTGGTATACAAATATTTTTACCACATCAATAGAAGTCAACAATAACATAGTTGTTATATCTTGATTTTATGTAAGGCTAAAGAAAATAGTTTTACCCGATTTGCTATGCTCCAATTAGCTTAAGTAATATCCTATATATATATATATATATTTCATCTTGGGTTGTTAATGCGAGTATATATATTCAAAATTTAAACTCTTTGAATAAAAAAGTTTCCAGGCTCAATTCCGGAAACTCGGGAAAATCTGAACTATCAAATGAGGCTACATAAGAGTATGTATATTCTTAATTTCAATTGGTTAGTCACTTGCTTCAAGAAGCGACGAAATGGTTTGCATTCATACAGAGAGACACACGGACAGCTAGACGAACATTTAAAAGAACCACAATATACTCATTTGACTTTCGTGAATGAGCATTAATATTAGCGGTAAACGCGCTTCCTTTCCGTACTCAAATTTGCGTCAGCGCATTACTCTCACTCTCTCTCTCTCTCTCTCTTTCTCTCTCTATCTATCTCTTTCTCTGCCTTTCTCTCTCTCTCTCTATCTCTCTCTCTCTCTCCCTGGTCCCGTACGCGCTTCGCTTAAAATTTGCCTGATCGTTGTCTCTCAATGCGCATCGCTTGCAGCTCAACATACACCGCTTCAAGGTGATTGCCCGCTTCGGCCTGATGCATGTGGTGGCCACCAACATCTGTGTGTGGATACGCACTTTGGTGAAGGAGTCGCTGCTAGAGATCACCATCTATCATCAGAAGCGCGAGGCCGATCCGGAGGCCTCGTCCATTGCCCATTCGATCAGGCAGCACGCACTACGTCATGCCGGCACCGTGCTACGCACCCACACGGGCCCCAACAGCGAGTTCGAGGTGCTGGACGGCGAGGATGTGCTGCCGAAGAATGTGTATAAGAGTGACAATGTGCTGTCGAAGCTGGTGCGCAATACGGTTGACGGCATCTCGAAGAGCCTGGGCATGGGCGGCGACATTAGCAGCACCAGCACTACCAGCACCACAACGACAACCACCCGGGCGCCATACACCACGCCCGGCTATCAATGGCACAGCACTACTATGGCCCGCAAGCTGAAGAAGTTTATCACTAGCACCACAGCTGCCACCAGCACCATCGGCAGCAGCAGCAGCAGCAGCAGCACCAGCACCGCCAGTAGCACCACATCAAGCACCGCATCAATTAGCACATCAACCACCGGCTTGCCATTTGGCAGCGCTGCCACAGCCGCCGACGCCGCTAGCACGACCAGTGAAACGCCCTTCAATAGCCTGGAGCGCATCCTCTCCAGCGTCGCACCCTCGAGCCATTCACCTGTCGATGTGTCCGCGTCAACGCTGCCCGCTGCCACATCTGGCGTCTCCTCGTTCATCGACAATCTGGTCAGCAGCACCGCGCCGAGCCCAACCCTGGGTGCCAGCACCACCGAGAGCGCTGTGAACATTATGAACAATCTGTTTGGCCCCGGCATGGAGAATAGCTTCCAGACGTACTCGGATCTGTCGCACGAGGAGCCCAATGGCCTGATCGCCTTTGAGAATCTAGAGAGCTTGGACAATATCTATCCGGCTGCGCTGTCTTCCAACATTGGCACACTCAACTCCACCGCCTGTGGACGCATTGACATTATGGGTACCATCGTCTATGACTCGGCGCCCTATCTGTATCCGTTTATCATTGAGTACTCGCTGATTGGCGCTGTCGTTTTGTATGTCATGTGGAAGCACATCGGTCGCTATCCGGGCAGGCTGAATGACGAGGATCTCGAGCATAGGCTCGAGGTGATGCTATCCCGTCGAGCCGTTGCCATGGCACAGCAGGCACGTTCCGGACGCGTCGACTGCGTTGGCTCCTCGAAGGGTTTGTTCTTTGGTCTGTTGCTGTTGGTTGGCGCGCTGATCTGCTTGATACTCTTCTTCGTCTTGGTGCGTCATCAGCAGTTCTCGCTGTTGGCCATTTATCTTGCCGATGCCAGTCACTGCATTCTCATGGCCTTTGCCATACTGGCCATAATAGTGGGCTTCATAAGGTGCGTCAGAGTAGAGGAGCTGCAATATAATACGAAATAACATTAACTCTCTGTCTTTATTTGCCCCTATCTCTCTCTCTCTCTCTCTCTCTCTCTCTCTCTTAGGGTCAAGAACTTGAAATTCCGTTGCGAGGAACAATCGAATCTGAATGACATTTTACTGCGCATCTCAGCCTTTGGCCTATTCACCTATTCTGTGTTCAGCATCATCGCCGGCAGCCTAAAGGTGCTGGAGAGTGAGCCCAGTTTGTTGGTGACGACCACGGGCGGCGTTGCCGTCTTCCAGGTCATCTTGCAGCTACTATTCATAGCCGATGTATCGCGTCGTCGTGTCCACTTGCCGGAGCATGATCGCAGCAAGCCCGGCCGTCAGATTGTCACCTTCTTGCTCATCTGCAACGTGGCCATGTTTGCCATCTACACATTCGAAGCTCAAAAAGTATTCGCCAATCCTGTAAGTAGATATGTACGTAAGCGAGACTGAGTTAAGTAAGACGATTAACGCTCTCGTTCGTTCTATTCGTTATATTCGTTACATGTTATTCGATTCTAGTAGTTGAATTGTCGATGCCGTTGCCTCTTCTATGTTTCTCTGCACAAATTTGTTATCGATCAATGGCTCAAGTTTATCGATAACCAAAATTTAAATTGTACAAAATATATATAATATGATTTATTTGTATTCATATTAATCGTAGCAGAAACATAAGAAGCGCAACCTTCAATCAGAGCTGTTCCAATTGGAATTTTTTCTCTATATATATTTATATTTATTTATTGTATATAGCTTACATGTGAACAGCTCTGATTCTTATGCATGTTGCAATAATTTTTATAAATTCTTTATGTGTCATCTGAATACATCTCATATAGGGAAATTCTCAACTCATCTATGTCTAAATTCCAATTACCTAGTTGCGTTTAAAGCTATTTGTTCATTAACTGATGCTTCTATTATTTTTTTTCCAATTAGAAAAACGATAATCGAAACTTGAATTTATAAATAAAAATTCAATAATATTACAGAAATATCGAGACTCTTAATTACTTGATATTTTATCTCTGATATTCTGATAAATTAAATCAGAAATATTTTCATGTCAGAATTCCAATTAGAATCCAGCATATTAAATTCAGCATATTTATTTATGTGTGGGTTGCCTTCCAATTTAATATAGTTAATATATTAATATATAAATATGTCTCGTGGCTATCCACTATACTATTTCCCATTGGAATCCAATTAGACATGAGCTGTAAATAGCTTAAATATTCTCTCTCGCTCTCTTCAAATCCTAATAATTGAAAATCTAGAAAATAATAATAATATCTCTGTGCCACAATAGAAACTCTAACTTAAGCTAATATTCTTGTCTATCTATGCTGATCTGTAATTGCATGTTGTTGTTGTCTATGTAACTCGCTTGATATGCCGAAAATAATGAAACTCTCCTCTCTCTCTCTCTCTCTCTCTCTCTCTCAATATAGGTGCAATTGGATTTCTATGGCTTTGTACCCTGGTCGATCATACAGCGCATCACACTGCCTCTCTGCATTTTCCATCGCTTCCACAGTGCTGTGACACTTGCCGAGATCTGGAAGACCACCTACAAGGCGCGTTTGGAGTAAGCTGCTCCAGCTATTGGAGAGCTGTGGGCAGAACCACAAACGAGAGGTTAAATGCACCAAGCACATAACAACAACAACAAATTGAACATGAAAATGAAAATGAAAGTAAGAAAGAAAATTAGAAACAAACAAAAAAAATGAAAGAATGAAAAACAACAAAACAACAAAATATATAGCGAAACGAATACTGCGAGCAAAAACATTTAAAGTTAGTTTCTTAATGCATATTATATATTAAAACAAAAGAAACATATATATATGTATACATATGTATGTATGTTTTAGTACGCGTAAAGGTTAACTAAGTTCAAAGGTAACCAAAAAAAAAAAAAAATAAATAAAAAATACAAAAAAAACATTAACAGCAACAAATTTACGAGTTGTATCAAAAACTTGAGCTAAATCCCAAAGGAAGATATTGGACCATTGTGCGTGGTATACCAAAAAAAAAATATATATATATAATAAAAATAAAAATAAAAAAAATATATATAAAAACCTTAAAGCGTACATTGAAATGTTTAAACCTTTATTAATGCTAAATACCAAATGGATTAACAACAACTAGCAACTATCACATAAAAAAAAAAAAAAAAACAAAAAACAAAAAATGGAAAAAATACGAACAAGAATTCTTTGAATGAAATTGAAACAAAATTGTTAAAAAAATTGATTTAGGCGTAAAGCAAAAATCATGCTTTGCGAATCGCTTGTTGTTTTATAATTTAACATATTATTATTATTATTTTTTCATAATTATTATTAATATCATATAGATTTGTGACATGTGAGAGCTGCATGGAAAACTTAAGAACTAAGTCATAGCGTTTACATTTCAAATGCATTTCAAGCAAGCAAATTCCCGATGCAAAAATATATTATATTTTTTTTTTTAGTTTAGTGTGAAGCGAAAAATAATAATAATAATAATAATAATATTTATAAAATGTCAGCACATAGTATGTTAATTATTAATTTATGTACATCTCTCTATATATATGCATATAATTAATTATCTCTATCTCTTTCTGTTACACAGCATATTATTTACGATTATTTTTAACTGTGTTTATGTAATTGATTTTTCTCGTTTTGTTATTTTTATTTTTGCTGCAATTCAATTAAAAATCATGTAAAAATAATATATATATATATATATATATACATATATATTTGTTTATATATATATATCAAAAAGGTTGTTTACTTTTCGCGTTGCACTCAACTGAGGTACAGTTGCTTCAAAACAGAGGCTATATAGCTCTGCCAAGTTTTTGGTATTTGGAAATTCATTAAACACTTTTTGTGTCGACACTAAACACAACAACAAAAAGCCGACAACAGCAACAACAACAACAACAACAACAAACTGTGATGAATTACATTGTTTATTATTAACATTCAATGCAATGTTTTTTTGAATGATTTGCATGACATCATTTTTCTAATATTATTTTCTCTATCTTGTTTTTTTTTTAGTTTTTTGAAACATAAATTCGAAGAAGAGAATTAAATAATTACAAAGAATCAACAGATTACTGCGAAACATGTGCAAGGCAAAAGAAAGCCAAAAAAAAAAAAAAAACAACAACAACAACAAAACAAAAAAAAAGAACATTTTTAATATTTACATATATACATATATATATATATATAACAAATATATATATGAGTATATATATATATATGATAAAAAGTTTATAAATGTCCATTTTTTGATTATTAGTAGTGATGTTAAATGAGTAACAAACATAAATAAATAAATAGTAATTGTAATAATTCAAAATTGTATGTAAAAGCTACAACAAAACCAAAAAAAAAAAAAAAACAAAGCAAAAAAAAAAAGGAAAAAGAAAACAATGAGAGCAAAGCGTTTAATGTCGCCAATATGTGTGGTTCGCCCGCCTCGAACACTTTCTAATATCCAGGCGAGAGAGAGGGAGAGGTAGAGGTAGAGAGAGAGCGAGAGGAGAACACGTTTACAATTTACAAGCTAAGAACCATTTTTAAGGATATGCAGCGTATATATCTTTAAATATATGTATACTAACCCACCAAATTCAAAGTATTTCAAATGTTTTATATACAATACGAGTACAGTGCGAACGATGGGCGTGGTCATGAACACAACCCAACGGCCCCGCCCCCTTTTCTAACTCTCTTTCCACATAAACAACAACTACAACTACTTAATAAACATACAACAACAACAACAACAACAACAAAATATGGCTCAAAATTGGCAACAACAAAATATGATGGTATTACCGTTTGCCAAAGACCAAAAGAAAATAATAATATAAAAAAATATATATACATACATATATGAATATTAAATATATGTGGAAATACTTCCGACAGATCTAGAGGAAGTTCTCAAATTTTGAGCTCATTTGTTGCATGTTTTTTTTTTTTTTTTTTTTTTTTTTTGTTAGTTTGTTGGCAATTTATATACACTGCCTGGTGTCTCTTGTACTGCTCATACGTATGTACCAATATATATATATACATATATATCTATATATCTCTATATATATATATATATATAGTTAATGTATAGCTATACATGTGGCAAAGCAATCCAATCCTTAGAAGCCAGTGTGAAATGCATCTATTTATACATACATTGCACTCATCAATTGCGATACATATATATATACATATATAGATATATATATATGTATATAGGATATATATATATATATATATATATATATATATACATACGTATGTTAAACACAAATCTCAAATTGAAATCAATTATAAACATTGTAGTCAAGTCGTAAGTAGTTCGGCCCCTCTAATCCAACTCTTGCAGTTATCAATGAATATATATATATAGATGGATATATACAGATATATATATATATGTATATATATATATGTATATATATATATATATATATATATATATATATATATATATATATATATATATATATATATATATATATATATATATATATATATATATATATATATATATATATATATATATATATATATATATAAACGATAAACGATAAGGAATGAATGCTGAGCCGAGCAGAGCAAATCGATGGGAACATCATTTGATATGGAAATCATAAATACATACATACATACATACATACATACATATATGTGTGTGTGTGTATGCATCGTATATCAAATTGGTTTTTCTTAAAATATTTAGTTTAACATAAGATCATATTTTATGTAATTTTAATAATTATAATAATAATAACAAACAAACAAACAAACAACAAAAACAACAACAACATTAATTATTGAATGTTTCAACTAAGTTGTATAATTATAAGTGACATTAACAATGAATGCGTCTCTAGACATAATGCAATTATGTATCTCTATCTGTATCTAATCAACAACAGCAACACGATCGCTTCATCATCGGCTATATCCGCACAACTATCAACAACAACAACAACAACAACAATAACAACAACAACAACAATGGAAAACTTAACGCACAAGCTAAATGAAATACGAACCAGCAATTGATCAATGAAAACATAGATGAATTATATATAAATCATACATCAATATATATATATATATATATATATAGACATATGTATGTATATATTCCATATACGTGTATACATAAATGCATATAAAGGCGATTTCAGTAACGAAAAAAAAAACTAAAGAAACAATTTCAAAGTAAATCAATACAAAACATATAAATATATAAGTATATATGTATACATACATCATACATATATGTATATATATATATATATATACATATATATATATATGTAATGAAAGCATTAAGCAAAATTTACAATGCATTTAATATACATTTTCCCATAACCATTAACATTAAATAAATACATAATTACAATTGAGACAATTGAGCATATAGCATATGGTATATACATATATATATATATATATATATATATATATATATATATATATATATATATATATATATACTATATAAATATATATATATATATATATATATATATACATATATATATATATATATATATATGCGCCGCTATAACCCCATCAAGTGTTATAAGCAATTTTTAAATCATTGTCGCATTTTAGATACCAAAAATTATTTCCAAACGCGAATACATTCGCTTCTCACTGGATCGATATGATCGATCCATCAGGCGCTCAAGGGCTGCCCCAAGCAGATGCGATCATATCGATTGCAGCATAGCAAACATACATATACACAGAGAGACATAGAAACACACAAACACACACATACATACAGAGATACACATTCACACACGCACACACTCACACACACACATATGAATTACATACGAACTACAAGAAATGGCATACAAGTAATTTTAAATTGAATAAAAATTAGTATTAAATATGTACAACAAATTCACAGTTTATTTTTTAAATGGTTTTTAATGGGTCAAAGTTGCATATTTATCTAGCAGTTATCTAATCAATACTTAACACAGATAAAGCCTAAACGCCCATAGACAAATTGAGATTGATTTGCAGGCGTGCGAATCGATAGTCACGGCTATTCGCATTGCGCACTAGACAAAGCAACGGCTGTCCCTTGGCACGGGCTGCATCTGCCTTACGCATCTCGAGCAGCTGTCGTAGTCCATGGGCCGTGACATAGCCAACGCCACAAACGGCTGCCTCCACGAAGCTAAAGCCGGCGCTGCTCACGTAGCCAAAGACCTCGCGGCTGCACTGCCGGCGCACGCTGTCGTGTGTCTCGGCGGGATCTGTGGGCAGCCAGAGGCAGCACATTTTGGCCAATTGCTTGCTGACCAGCGCTGATGTCTTGGCGGGTCGTATGTGTACGCGTCGCGTGCTCGTCTCCTGCAGGCGACGTTTCGCGCGCACACGACGTGCTCGCAAGCGCTTCAGCAGACGCTTGTGACCGAGACGCAATTTCTTGCGCAGCGATTCATTTAGATCCGAGAGCAGGGGTTCCGTATGCACCGGCTCATGATTGTCGTGCTTCAACTGGCGCCAGTGGCGCTTCCAGTCCAGGCTTGTGGGCAGGCAAATCAAGGCATTGCTCTCCAGGCTGCCGCGCGCATGCAAGCGCAACTCCACTTGGATGAGACAGTTGTCAATGGGGCCATCAGGGAATGGCTCTCGCAGGCGCACGTATGCATTCAGGCGCTGCAGCATGGCGCGATCGCGCAGCACATAAAAACTCTTTGACGGCGTAACAGACGACAGATTCCAGTCACGCACCAGGGATTGCCATGGTGCCTTAAATGGACTGACCACGGCCAGTTTGTGATAGTTGCAGCGCTTATTGGGCGGCAGACAAAAGTAGCGGGTGCGACGCTCCAAGACAGTTCTCGCTGCCTGCTCCAAGCCTAACCAGATAGAGAACATATAATAAATAGTCCATTGTATAATATTCGATATTAGCTCACAGCTCACAGAGACTCACCAGCCACAGTATCCGGCAGGTGCTGTTCGATGCCCAGCTCTCTAGCCACAGAGTCGAATTCACGCAGTCCACCTGGTCGCGCGCCCCACATGATGAGCGTCTGCCAGAGCAGCATGCCATAACGAGCCGGTGCAATCACATCCCAGCCAGCAGCGTAGCCCAAGCGTTTGTAGTTTGCATTCTGTGATCCGGGTCGTTGAATGAGCAGCACTGGCATCGGCTGCATTTGCTCCTCAAATGCGCAGGGCTCGCCGGGCACAATGGCATGCTTTTGGCGCAGCTGATTATACTGATGTATTGACATCATTTGCTCGCCGAGCCGCTCAAGCAGCTTCGCATCCCATAAATCGCTGAAGGGCAGGCTAGCTGGCGGCATCATTAGCAATTCGGCTGAGTTGGCCACTGAAGCAGCCGGTTTGGTGGTTGCTTTGCTGCGCTTTTTGGGTCGCTGCAGACGCGGGTCGACCACATTAATGGCAAGTATCACATTGGACAGGACTTCGCTGGGCGAGTGCAGTTGCAGGGCCGCCTCGTAGTAGTCAGCCTGATCTAGCTGATCTTTGGATGCATCTTCATGCAGCACTTTCGATTTGACTGTTTCCGAGTGGTCTCGACGGCTAGGGCGCAGACTGGCAGCCAACACGCACTGAGAACGAGGACCGGTAAGACGGAATCGATTGAATTCCTGGTTCAATACCATCAGCTCCATGCCCGTCTCTTTATTGATATAGCTCTTGTGACGTTCGAACGCCTTGGTGTGCGTGATGAAGCAGGGTGTTTGATCGTCTTTGTCGGCGGGTAATGGCAGTTTCTCCTGCTTTGTGGACTTGAGCTGAAATACTTGAATTAACTGTGCAAGGGTCGCTTCGACGGCTGCAGGATGCAGCCAAAGCCACAGAGTCCGCTGTGCCTGTATCTCTGGTTGCTCAACGGGACGCCACATGAAGCTGGCACAGTGCAGAGCACCCGCCGGATACTGGCTATCGGCAAAGAGCTGAATGCTGCCCTCGCGCCGTCCACTCAAGTAGGTGCGTGCTGCAATGCCCAGTCCACAGTCTGGACTTGTGAGTCGTGCGAAACCTTGACGCAGCTGATCGACAGTGCCCAGCATCTGCACGCAGCTGAAAAAGGAAATGTCCTGCAGCAGGCAGTGCTCGGCACTGGCGCGATAGCATGCCCGGTAGGTTTTATCGCAGCTGGCGTAGGGCAGGCGATAGCCCCAACGGTCGATCATGTGGAAGCGCTTGGCATGCCAAATGTGGGTCTCTAGCCAGTTGATCTTGCGCTGTCGACGAATATATTCATTCAGCAGATTCTTTGGACGACGGCGATATTTGCGGGATGGACGCTTGCGGTTCACAGGTTGATTTCCTGCTTTGCTCATTTGGGAATTATGGGCGGATCGGTATTTACGTGGCAGGCGCTTGGGGTGGTGGGACATGGCACGCCGACGCATATGCTTTGGCAGCGTTTGAAAGATGAGCTTAGTGTTGGACGGCACCTGGGCGTCTGCGATCATAGATTTGATCTCATGCAGAAGTCCGGATGCATAGTGATAGGTGGCCACATGACTGGGCAGTGTCACATGTCCGCCAAGGCTGGCATCGTATTCAAGCTTTTGCGAGCTCATCACGTTATTTTTCTTTGATTTTTCTTGGGCATAAGAAAACCACACATCAATTCAAACAAAACAATTTAAAGCTCCGGCACGTGTACCGCTTTGAGATGAGTGATTCAAACTGTGTCTTTTAATTAACTGTTATCGATATTTACAATCTGAGAAAACTATCTGTGTACACACGATATTATCGCATATTCAACAACACGCAAAATAAATAAAACTAATTATTAGAACGATTTTAACATTGATATACATATGTAAGTCTATTAAATAATGGGTTTATAAAAATTATATAATATTTCATTAAATTTATATAGTTTATATGTATACAAATTTAAAATTCTTATTTTTATTAATTCAACTAATTTAAATAATTGTTTTTACTATCATAATACTTTAATTTGACGCATTTTAAAGATTACTTTGCAAGAGAACATTATTATAGGCAACTATTTATTTTTTCAAATCTTTGTTCTTCGAATTTCAAAATTGTTTGAAATTTGATAATCTTGGTATTTGCAGTGCTGATTCGATATTGATAGTTTTGCGTAGTATCGATAGTTTTAGTGCATCAATTAGTGTTTCTTGAGCTCAGTTTTTACTTGATTTACTATCGATAAGAGATCAACATTCCGAGCTATTGCTTTGCGGTGAGCCAGCGCCTATTTTAGTGTGTAAAGCGGCTAATGATGCAAAGATGGTGGCCGGTGCGGTGGTCAGAGCTTCTGCTGGTTCTGCTCTTGGTCGCTGCCTCGCGGGCCACATCTGGCCGACCGCCGCCGCATAACACAACGATAGCCAAGCCCAGTCAGCTGAGAAACAACAGCTACTGCCAGAGCCGCCTGTTTTGGCGCCTACCCGCCAAGGACACCTGCCCTGGCTCCATACTGCCATTGCGCGGCACCGTCTACATTCTCTACGATGTGAACATCTCTGAGGGATTCAATCTGCGACGTGATGTCTACATACGCATGGCGGTCTTTGTCCGCCGCCTGCGCCGCCGCAAACGATTCCGTAACGTCCGCCTCGTGCTGCCGCCCTGGCCACGCCTCTATCACTGGCACTCTCACGGCCTGGAACAGAGCGACCTGATGTGGCGCAACTTTTTCGACCTGGCTAGCCTGCGTCGCTATGCGCCCGTTCTCGACTATGACGAGTTTGTGGCCGAATACCGTCGATTCGGAATGCCGGCGCCGCCCTACGTCCATGTCTCGCAGGCCTTTCGACTGACCCACTATGAGATTATGAAGGAGCAGGGCATATTCCGGGACAAGTATGAGCGCATCTCGCCCGAGGACTCCAGTGGCCGCCGCATCGAAGCCTGCAAAGAGAACTCCATCAGTGGCGGGCCACTGCTGCAGCAGCGACTCCTACGCTACGACCGCTACCACTGTGTGCGGTTCCAGGGCAGCGCCGGCCTGTTGGAACGTATGCTGCGCGAGGCCATCGATGAGGATACTTCCGGAACTGAGGATGCTGACGACATGCGCGTCTATGCGGTGCTCAGCGCCGAGACCGTGCTCCACGATAATTGGGGTGACGAGCACTTTTGGATGGCGCGGCGCTCGATGCGCTTTGCCCAGTTCCTGACCAAGGTGGCCGCCGATTTTAGACTGACGGCGCTCAGCACCACGGATACGTCGGCCGGCGTGCAGCGACCGGCCATGTGGGAGATGGAGCGGCCCAAGCGTGATGCTCGCGGCGGCGACTATCTGTGCGCCCATCTGCGACGTGGCGACTTTGTGAGATCGAGGGAATCGACCACGCCCACACTGAAGGCGGCAGCACAGCAGATCAAGCAGCTGCTGCGCGCATTCAATCTGACCACAGTGTTCGTGGCCAGCGATGCGACGCCATATGAGCTGCTCGAGCTGAAGGAGCTCTTCTATCGATTCCGGTTTGTCCACTTTACGCCGGAGTCGAATGTGCAGCGACAGCAGCTGAAGGATGGCGGCGTGGCCATAGTCGATCAGCTGATCTGCGCTTATGCCCGCCACTTTGTGGGGACGTACGAGAGCACGTTCACCTACCGTATCTACGAGGAGCGCGAGATCCTCGGCTTCAGCAAATCGAGCACCTTCAACACATTCTGCAAGGCATTGGGCGGCAATTGTGCCCGCAATGCCGTCTGGCCCATTGTCTGGAATGACGATGATGATGAGAGATTTTACTAGCTGTTTAATTTTTGTATTTCTAACATTTTATTTTTTACCGACAGCATATTACGGCCACTAGATATTATTTTAAGTGTAATAGTTAAGTGTATTTTACATAGGATTATTTTTTTTAATATTGTGAATCTTCGAACAAACTGCGATGCCATACCAAAAGAAAAAAATTAAACATATAAATGCAGTATGATATACACTACTATTTTGGATATACAGGGAGAACTGATAAATGTATGTCATGTACAATTAAATCTCTTTAATGTGTATTACAAGTTATTTTAAAGAACAACTTCAATTTGCATATTTAAATAAACGATATAATACTAGATGTCACAAAATACCGATAACAGTTTTTTGGTATTGGACTAAAATACGCATATTCAAGCAATTATATATACAGCTGTTTTCGATATTCAGCAGTTCTTCTAAATTATCTTAAAAAAAAGTACTATATTTAAAACTATGCAACGTACTGTCAAATTTCTATAATTATGTTATTTTAAAATATAGTTCCATTTACATATTTAAATAAACGATATAATATTAGTTGTCACAAAATATCGATAACAGTGCTATCGTATTATCTTTCCATTCGATGTCAAATATACCAAAAACATAGAAATATCGATAAGTGTGAAGTAAAATCCAAAGTTTCTGCCCACACAGTCGCACGTGTTGCAATTTTATTCTCTCTAAATATATTTCAAATCAATATCATTTGCCAAAATGGGCAAAAAGAACAAAGCTGGCACCAATCTGGGGCGTCAGCTAATTAAAGATCGTTTTGGCCACACCCCACGTCGCAAGGTGGACAACGATACAATGGTGCGTAGTAGATTTTCCCATTGCATGCAATTAGCTAATTTCCAATAATTTTGCATATACAAATATGCAGCTACACACAACAGAGCTGCAGGATGGCTATGATTGGGGTCGCCTAAATCTATCCTCCGTAACCGAGGAGTCGTCGTTCAATGCATTCTTGCGCACTGCAGAATTGGCGGGCACAGAATTTCAGGCCGAGAAGCTGAACATTACATTTGTTAATCCAAAGCAGCGTGTGGGTCTACTTAGCAAGACACAGGAGCAGACAATGCACCAGAAGCATGCCGAACATCGGGATCAGTTAAAAATTCCACGTCGTCCCAAATGGACCAAAGAAACTAGTGCCGAAGAGTTGGAACGTGCCGAGAACGAAGCATTTCTTAATTGGCGTCGCGATTTGGCGCTGCTGCAAGAGAGCGAAGACATCCTTATGACGCCATACGAGAAAAATCTCGAGTTCTGGCGTCAGTTGTGGCGCGTCGTCGAGCGCTCCGATGTCGTTGTCCAGATTGTGGACGCTCGTAATCCATTGCTCTTTCGCAGTGTCGACCTGGAGCGCTATGTGAAAGAGGTGGATAGCAACAAGATGAATATGATCTTGGTAAACAAATCAGATTTGCTTACACTGGAACAGCGACAACACTGGGCACAGTATTTCGACTGTGAGGGTATACGCACAGCCTTCTACTCCGCCACACTGGTGGAGGAGGAGCTAAAGCGTGAAGCCGAGGCTGCCAAGCATGCTGGTGATTCGTCGTCACCGGCTTTGGAATTGAAGCAGCTACGCGAGGCTGCTGAACAGATTCAAAAATCACTGGATACAGTCGAGCAAACACTCGACGCCATAGAGAGCAAGATGGGAGCCAAGCCGGCAGCAACAACAGATCGCAAGCTGCCCAGGCTGTCCACAGACAAGAACAGCGCACATCTGCTCTCCCGTACAGAACTCATTGAGTTCCTGCGTCACATATATACTGGTCCCAGGAACACGGCACAGCATGTGACCATAGGCATGGTGGGCTATCCGAATGTGGGCAAGAGCAGTACGATTAACTCGTTGATGACTGTGAAGAAGGTGTCCGTGTCTGCGACACCCGGCAAGACAAAGCGTTTCCAGACACTTTTCCTGGACAATGATATTCTACTCTGTGATTGTCCCGGCTTGGTGATGCCCAGCTTTGTGCTCACCAAGGCGGACATGTTGCTCAACGGCATACTGCCAATTGATCAGATGCGTGATCATGTGCCCGCCGTAAATTTGCTCTGCGAGCGTATACCGCGCCATGTCTTGGAGGATAAGTATGGCATTGTGATAGCCAAGCCCCTGGAGGGCGAGGATCCCAATCGTCCACCCTTCTCTGAGGAGCTATTGCTCGCCTATGGCTGTAAGTAAAACTCGAAATGTGGATATTTCGTAGTCTATATTCTTTATTTATATATATAATCAATTTCGCAGATAATCGCGGCTTCATGACCTCAAATGGCCAACCAGATCAGGCGCGCTCAGCTCGCTATGTGCTGAAAGATTATGTCAATGGCAAGCTGCTCTTTGCTCTGGGCCCACCCTCTGTCATTCAATCCGAATATCACGTATTTCCCGAGCGTCAACGTAAGCCGGTTGAGGAATCACAGCTGCCCGGACAACAGCAACGAGCCATGCGTGTATGTTTGTCAGCCTAATAGATTCTCATTGCCAATACTTAACTATTATGTTTATATATAGATCGATAAGAGCTCATCCAAGGAGCTAGATCAACAGTTCTTCACCTCTAAGCCAAGCGTTGCCCATGTAAAAGGACGCACCAACTTTCCACATGTGCGCCTGGCTAACGATGGCAGTCTCGTCGCTGGCGAGGCACCACTCAAGCCTTGGCGCAACGTCAAAAAGGAGCGACGCGAGAAGCTGCGCAAGAAGTTCTCTCACCTAGATGAGCACTAAAGAGAATATATAAGCACACAGTGTTGCTGTTGTCCAAGCGCCAATGCCAATGCTTTTTAAATTAATGTTAGTATAGGAATTATTTTACCTCTGCCTCCCTCACGAAGGCCAGCTCCCAGAGATGGCAATTCGTGTGGCTCAATCAAGTGTACATAGATGACTCTTTCAAATTTGGAAAACGGTAAACAAATTGGCATCTGAATCATTCAAGTCAAGTAACTTTTTTTTTTTTCAAAAGTACTGAAAATGAGTAAACAAATAACTCTTAAACAATATAAAATTATTTGCAATTTATATCAATCTTGTTGTCTATATACGAGCACAAGCGACTCACAGCAGGCTGTGGTGAGACGCATTCATATCTCTGTCTCTTCGCTTGTCTTGCCTCTCTTTCTGTGCCACGCATTGGCTCTGCCAACTGCACATGCCTCTATATATAGCTATCTATATATAAGTATGCATTTACATAATTACAAGAAACTTCCCAAACAAGTTTCAATACGCTGCTATTGTAAATGAAGCATTCAGGATTTCGGCGAGCGTTTGCAACGGGAGTTCTTATGATCCTATAGAGAGGGAATTGAAATTTAAAATATATATTCTTATTAAATTAATTAATTTATTTATTTTATTTTTTTTTATAATGCACCTTTAATATAAAAAAAATTGGAATTGAATCACTTAAAATAAGTAAATTATTTAATATGAATATATATATACATATATTAAATTTCAAATTCCTCTATATACAAACTAGAAAGGTCAGGTTTTCTTGATACTTAATTGTAAATTGATTTCTTCTTCTTATTGATACTTGATTGTGAATTATTTTGGTTTAGGCCTTAACTAGAACTTTTAATATATTCTTATTAGTTTAATTTACTTGTTTGGTGAATATATATCTAGCTTGTTCTATAATATTGCAATATAATGTTCTTAATATTTGATTATAAAGTCCAATATATGATTATAGATTTCTTGATATTTAAGTGCTAATTTGAAATGGAATTGATTATTAAACCGGATTAGAAAAAAAATAAATAAATAAAAAAAATCATATACATATAAACTAGATTACTTTTTAAGGTATGATGAAAATGTTTTTATGAATTGCATATATTTCAAGTTGGCAAAGATCAAATATTAACTTTGAATATATTCCTCTTAAGTTTTCTTCATGCTCTATTTCAATTTTCCGAACTATATATAAATCCCTTTAACGATTCTACGTAATAAATATAACTATATGGCGGAACTGTGAAATAGAGTATGATAAATTGAGTTTTAGTAAATATATACGAATGCATATATATGCATAATTAAGAAGTACTAAATCTGAATTCTTATAGCTATATATTTTGTGGGCACTGTGAAATCTAGTACTAAAAAATTGAGTTGAAATTTATTTGAAAACTTATTTTACTTAATTAATATTTATGTAATATATTTTCTATAATAGTTTTACTTTACAATATACAAAGTAAATCAATTACAATTGATATTGATATTAATATTGATCAACCTTAAGTAAAGGGTATTTGCTAGTCGTTGCAGCTTAGTACAAAATATGCTCAGCTCTTGTTATGGAATGTGTCGCTCGAGCAAGTAACAACTTCATGCAGGCGAGAGAGAGAGAGAGAGAGGAAAACAAGGAAGAAGAAAAGGAGAAGGAGAAGGAGAAGTAGAAGAAGAAGGAGAATATGCTATTGCTGCTGCCAAACTGAACTTTGGATTAAACAACATCAGCGATAGCTGCTGAGCGACCTCCTCGACTCTGCGTCAATGTTGATAACCAACAGCGTTGCATATGCATGTGTGTGTGTGTGTGTGTGTGTGTGCATGTAGATCTCTGTTAGTGTGCAGCAGTTAAAGTGGAACTGAAACTGAATCGCTGCCGCTGCTCTCAATTAGTTTGTGCTCCGACGTTGCAATGAGTGAAGGTGAAGGAAATGCTGCTGCGGTCGCTCCGGCGGCCAATTTGAAAACGTTCAAGGAGCTGCGCTTGGAGCGACGCGGTGCACTCTTGGAGATTCAATTCAATCGGCCGGCGGTGCAGAATGCGCTGCGCCGTCGCACCGTCTATGAGCTGCTGCGCGCCCTGGATGTGGCCAATGCGGACGAGATGATCAGCGTTGTGGTGCTGACGGGCAATGCAACGGCCTTTACGTCGGGCAACGACCTCAGCGATCTGCTCGCGCTTCAACGTAGATGCGGCACCGAGGCACTGGACTTGCACTTTCGCGCCTCGAACTATGTGATGAAGTCGCTGGTGAAGAAGATGCTGTTCAATCGCAAGGTCTTGGTGGCCCTGGTGCAGGGCAATTGCATTGGCCTGGGCGTTGTCATCTGTGCACTGTGCGACATTATCTATGCCACGGAGTCAGCACAGTTTTGGCTGCCCTTCACGCAGCTGGGCCTCTGCGCCGAGGGCGCCACCAGCTGGACGTTGCCCCAGCTCCTGGGCCGGAGCAAAGCAGCCGAGCTGCTGCTATTTGGTGAGCGAGTCGATGGCAAGGCGGCACTGCAGCACGGCATGATCTCCAGCCTAGTGTCGAATGTGCAGGAGTTCTGGCAGCGCATGGAGCAGCATTCCCGACTGCCGGCCGTCTCCTTGCGGAGCACCAAGAAACTGCTGCTGCAGCCATGGCGCCAGCAACTGCTCGACGCCCTGGACGCCGAGTGTAAACAGCTGGAGGCACTGCGTCTCGGCCCCACCTATCGAACGCAAATAATGGCCTTTGCCAGAAGAAGCAAGCTGTAAAGCCCCAGGCTTCTAAGCTAACTAATTAACTAGATGTTAAGTACACTAAGATAATATTCCTTACAAATATTGATTAAATTTTTTGTTTTCTTACTTTTATGTACAGAAAAGAAATTTATTTAAATCCTATGCATATATCTAAGGCAAGAAAGAAAAACTATAAAAGTTAGACAGAGAAAGAGAAGGAGAGAGAAAATGAGAGAGAGAGAGAGAGAGAGAGAGAGAGATAGAGCGAAAGAAACAAAACGGAAAAACGAGGAACTATGAAAATGAGTTAGAGAGAGACATAGAGGATTACAGAGAGAGAAAAATTGCTGAGAGAGAGAGAGAGTTAGATAGGGAGTTAGAGAGTTAAATAAAGATAAGGAGATAGAAAGTAAGAGAGATAAACATAGAAAGTGAGAGGGAAAATTTGTTTATAGAAAGAGGAAGGAAAGTAGGGATAGTGAGAGACAGAGAGAGAGAGAGACAGAGAGAGAGAGAGAGAAAAGAAGTGCGAGAGAAACAGAAAGGAAAAACGAAGAACAGGAACGATGAAAATGAGTAAGAGTTAGAGTTAGAGAAATAAAAAGCAAGAGGAAGCCAAAAACTCTGAAAAAATAAAGAAGTAGCTATGTATGTATAATGAGTGGAGGATTTTGTTTTATCCATTTATTTTAGTAGGAAGCACCAGAGCACCTTTGTACTCCATTATCTCCCTTGGATCACACATAACATCACAGGTTTACAATTATTTTTACACTTTTAATATATATACAGTGTAGGTTTAAACTAAGTTACATTTGGAGTGAGAAGTCTTGCGATCTGACGTCTTCTTAGCCTTCCGATGGGTCTGGAGGTTGACAGCTTTTTTGCCAACCGGTTGGCGTGGACCTTCAAGCGATCATTATATCGACTAGAGTGGAAGAAGATTTGATCTTGCACAGTCTCCAGTTTGAGGTCTCTGTGTAGACCTCAGTTGCGGACGAACCAGGGGCAAAATGGAATGAATTTCAGCGAAAGGCAGAGGAGAAAGCGAGAGAGAGAGAGAGAGAGACTGAGATAGAGAGAGCGAGAGAGAGAGAGAGAGAGACTGAGATAGAGAGAGCGAGAGAGAGAGAGAGAGAGAAATAATTGTATCTATAAATCAAATAATCTTAATCTACAATTACTCATTTTCTCAGTGAGATAAGATAGGCCCATCAGTAGTCAGATTGAAGACGAGATACTCGTAAAGAAAACTTATGCCAGATATCTAGACATCTATATTTAAGCTGCATAGCACAGTCTTATCTCATTCCATTTATCTGCTCAGTCTCCGATGCAGCGATAATTCTTAGATCTTCTTCTAAGTTTAGTTTGCAAGTTGCTGTCATTTGAGGCTCATTGTAAAATAATTTCGTAATGGTTTATATTGCTTTTAATTACCTTCAGTTCTAGAAATACTTACCATGATCAGCTCTATGGACTGTCAGCTTTAGCTCTGCCCTAAGCTACTCTACTATAATATGCAAAGCAACTTTAAACCAAATCCTTAGATTAGCAATAGATTAGATATAGGCTAGAACTTTAGTAAATAGATGTCAGCTCAAGTAAACCCCAACAAGATATCAATTATCTATATATATATATATATATACAAGTTCCGCTCTAGATTGAAGAAAGTCAATTCACAATTTGATTGAAAGAAGAGAGTTTGTATTTTTATATAAGTTCTCAGAATTTGAGCTGTGTTATTGCCGTTGATGCTATAACCATTTTGTTTTTGTTTTTTTTTTTACTCAATGTTTTTTTTTTTTTTTTTTTTGAATTATTAATATTAAATGTATTTTTTAAGTGAAGTGTAAAGGATTTTTTGCTCTATGTGTATTTCATTTTTTTTTTGTTTTTTGTTTTTATGTGTATGCATCGCCATTCTTTTAAAGCAATTATATATATATATATACATTTGTATGTATATATGTGTGTGTGTGTGTAAATGTGTGTGTGTGTGTGTATTTTTTTTTTTTTTTTTGTTTATAAATGATTCATATAATTTGTTGCTTGCTTAAAATGTTCTTAAGCTTGACCTTTGTTTGTTCGTTTGTTAAGTTATCTGGCTTAGCTTAAAGCTGTTGGTCAAGCCATTCAATTTTGCTCAATAATATATATATATATATATATATATATATATATATATATATATATATGTACAAATGTATGTGCATTTACTTAGTATAAAGTTGCCTTTCTTTTTTTTTTTTTTAATTTTGATTTGATTTTTATTTATTTTCGGCTGCTTTTCTTCTTTGTTTACTTTTATTTAGAATTTTTTTTTTAGGCGTATGCAATATATTTTGTTTTTTTTTTTCTACAGTTTTTATTTTATTTTTATTGTTTATATATTTTATTTATTAATTTTTTTTTTTTACTGCTAGTTTCGATAAGAAAATAATTTGGTTTGGATATTAATGCATTTTGTTCTGTTTATGTTAATTGTTGTTGGCTTTATTATTATTATTATATATATATATTATACTATATATACATATACATACACACCTGTATGTATTTGCATACTTATTATTTTCGTTTTTATTGTTATGCTTGAATATGTTTAAACACTCTTCTTGTGTAAAGTAAAATTTGTTGTCTAGATTATTCACTAGCTGTCTGCTTCTTATATTTGGTTATTAA
>JAWNPR010000061.1:11845000-11890000 GCA_035047405.1 Drosophila stalkeri
AAGTGCGGCCAAGTCCCGCAGCCGATCGCAGTGACGTCGCCCCTCCTCAATGCGATCCTTGCCCCAGCTGCCCTGCGGCGACAATGCAGCCTAGAGGAAGGCAACACTACTTAGTTGACATCCATAATAATACATACGATCCACATGGCTACTCACATTCCGATTAATCTCATCCTCTGTCCACGAGAAGCTCTTCGTCTTGAACGAGCCCTTGGGCAGGAACAGCTTGTCCCCGTTCTGTGTGTCGCTCAATGCCATCGACAACGGACCCCAGGCCATTAGGCCTACCCCGATTTTGTTATACATCTCGGGCAAATACAGTTCGCACTTCTCGCGACAGAACATATGGTATTCCGATTGCTCCACAATCGGTGTGATGCAGTTAAACTGCCGGCAGTTGGTATAGGCCTCCATTATCTCCACCTGTGACCATCTGGCCGTGCCCCAGTACATGGCCCAGCCCTGCTGGATGACATAGCTCATGGCGCGCACCACTTCTGCAAGTAAGGGTCAGCGATACAGATAGGCATAAATGTAGCTTGGCATTGGTAAAGACTTGACTTGACTTGACTTGACTTGATAAATATAGATAGAAGATAAATAAGTGATAAAGATGAGCAGTGATAGATAAACATACATATGCATATAATAATGCTAGGCATTGGCCATAGATATAGGTACTAAAAAAAAAGGTATACAAATAGGCATAAATCAAATTAACCAAATTGGTAAAAATTGTGTTGATAGAGAGAAATAGGAAAATAGACATAACACGTAAAAAGGTATAAAATATAAAAAGTGGTTTAAATAGGTATAAATCAGGCATAAAATATGTGTAAAAAAGGCACAAATATCTATAAAATAGGTATAAATCAGGCATAAAATATATGTAATAAAGGCATAAATATCTATAAAATAGGTATAAGGCAAGCATGAAATATGTATAAAATAGACAAAAATAGGTATAAAATAGGCATAAAAGGGTTTAAAATAGGTATAAGTCAAGGCATAAAATAGCAATAAATTGGTATAAAAAATAGAAATAAAAAGGTATCAAAATTGGCATAAAAAGAGGTAATGTCCAAGTTTGAAATAAATTCACAGTAATAGAAACAGGCATAAATATAGACATATATAGGCATAATTAGCAGTAGATGTAAGTTAGCGTACAGATGCTTACAATACAGATAGCCAAATACATATATATGTGTATAGGCATAAATAATAATAAATTGATTGGCCTAAAAAATATGGGTAGGTTAGCAATAGAGATGCAGAGCTATACATAAATATAGTTAGGAATGGGTGTCAGTAAATTGTCAGATAGATTGTCAGTGATGGTAATAGACGTATACGTAGATGATATAAGAGATACAGGTTAGCAATAGATAAATGTATAAATTTAGGTATAGTTAATTTTAGAAATTCAAATGAAAAAAGCTTGTGATATAGAATTTTAGTATATCGGAATAAGTTATCGAATTAAGTTATATTATTAGTATATTATATATAGTATTATTATTTTTATAAATATTCATATATAAATAAAGCATAAACATATGATATAAGTATATTGATCGTTTGCTAGAACAAAGCTTAAGATGTGTTAGACGTACTTTTTCTTATATCAATACTCCCTAAACATATTGAACGACAATTTCTTTTATAGATTCATTATAAAATTCAAGCTAGTTCTGCCTATGCCTAATATTTTTCCATATTTCTACCTATTGAGTAAATATTGGGTTTAATGTAGGAAGTAATTTTAAAGATGCTAAACTATTATAATAAAATAGATTAAAAGATCAGAAAAACTGACAGATGTTATACTTTATCATAATAAATATCATATTTTTCTCTATAAAAAAAAAAAAGAAAAGTTTTCCAATTAAACTGCTTTAAGGTATCTCTCTCTTCAGTTGGCATATAGTAGTAGTAGTATTTAGACGAGTCAGACTCATTTAGATATATCATAGTTATATTTAGCATTAGATAAGCTAAGACTACCCACCTTCCATTGGGCACATGGGATCGGCCTTGTGAATGATAACAATATCGATGTAGTTGAGCTGCAGGCGCTGCAGGCTGGCTCGCACGCACTCGATGATGTGTTTGCGTGAGAGGCCTCGCTCCTCGGATCTGTGGAAGATATGAGTGGTGGCATAATCATCGATCATTGATCGTTTTTTTGGTAATGGCTGCTCACTTGGTGCTCCAGTAAACTTTGGTTGTGATCACATAGGTGGTGCGCTTCCAACCGGTGCGCTGCAATATCTTTCCGATCTCCGTTTCGGAGTGCGCCTCCGAGATGTCAAAGAGATTGATGCCACTATCGATGGCCAGCTTCAGTATGGACTCGGCCTGTTCATCGCTGACGCCCGGCGAGAAGACCGGCCAAGTGCCCAATCCCACGTTCGAGATGCGCAGTCCGCTCTTGCCCAGATTCTTGTACCGCAAACCCGGCGTCGGCGTTGAGCCATGCCGTAACGGCAGCGCCGGATTCGACCCGAGACTTATTGAACGGCCTATGATGGCAAGCAGTCGTCGGTCCAGAGAGCAATCAGTTTGTCGGGGTTCGGGTACGGATTGGGTGCGGTCAGCATGCGGCGGGAAATTATTTCATTGTTAGCGGATCCCATTACCAACCAAAGAAAATACTAAACAATAGAACCAAAAAAAACAACAACAAAAAAAAACACGTGCAACAAACAGCAAAGAGAAAAACTCAAGCTCAACACTAAGAAAACAACTTTAACAAGGACAAGAACTCCTTTTCAAATATACAAAAAAAAAAAAATCTATATATATATATATAATAAAAAAATTAAAAATAGTTATAATAATAAATAAATGGAATTACTTTCATAAATAGCTACTTAAACTGTAGAACTTTAGATAGGAAATTCAAATTGAAATTGAAATTCGAATAAAATGCATGCAACTGTAAATATATATATATATATATATATATAAGATATATATACATATATGTATATATCTAATATAAAAATGTTGGATATTCCATTAAGCGGGTTTCGTGCCGGTTTCAGAATCAAAACTTGATTGGAATCGTGGAGAGAGAGAGAGAGATAGAGATAGAGAACGATCTCAATACGCGTGCACCACTAGTCAAATGTTAGGGTGTTGAACGTACGTCTGTGATGTGTATTTGTATGTATTTATGTTTATTGTTTATTGTTTATTGTAATTATGGATAAAAATACAACAAGCCAAGCATTCGAAGAGTATTCAACTAAAAGAACAAAAAATTATAAGGTTATATAATAGTGAGAAATTCGATACCGAAATCAAGATGACCGCCCGTACCACTGAACTCCTCCATGCAGTCGAGCGACGCTATCGGAGCCCGGCACCTGTAAAACGGAATGCAAAAAAAAACAAAATGAAAGAAAAGAAAATCAAAATTCAATTTCAGTTTGAAACATAATTAATAATTGCACAATGAATTATTACAAAATTGACAAATAATTGAGTTCGGCTCTGTGAACACCCCTAATGCAACTATCGATGATCGCTGCCAACTATCGCTATCGATAGTCAGTCACAAGGTGTCCTTTGCATTACCTGTAAATGGTCACCGGATTCGAATCGTCGCTCGCATTATCCATATTGTTGTTGTTGTCGTTGTTGCTTGTCTGCGCGTTCGCGGCGCCCATTACGAAATTTAATGTGCCTGGCAACACCATGCCGCCAGACACATTCAAAGTGCCGCTATTCAAGCTCAGCATTGTTTCGCCCGTTGTCGCTGGCAGCGACGCAGACGCAGACGCAGATGCTGACGCTGCCGTCACAATTGGTTCCACTGTCGTTGTCGTGCCAATGATAGCTGGCGGCTGCAGTACCGTTATGGTTGTGCCGCTATTGCTAACATCGCCGCTGGCAGCGCCGCCAGCGTCATGGCCCAGCAGCAGCGGCGTGCTGGCATTGGGCATATCGGCAGCGCTGCTCTGCTGCTGCTGCTGCTGCCCATAATCGTATGCCATTGCGTTTGTATTTGAATTTGTATTTGCTGCATTCACATTCGTATTCGTATTCGTATTGCTGTTGCTGTTGCTGTTGCTGTTGTTGCTCGCCGACTGGCCGCCATCGCCATTCAGACTGCATACCATGGACATTTTTCTTGTAGTTTACCTCTCTAGCGTTTCCTTAACACTAAATGGATTCCATTATTGTGATTCTTTATAGTTTGCTGATTCGCTCTTTCTTTGGGATTTGCTTCTGTTTTATTTTGGCTGTAGTTTTCGTTGATTGATTTGTTATTGTTGTTGTTCTCTTAATTATTTAATCGATTTGTACACTAATTTGCTTAAATTTGACTAATAATCACAATTTGAATGTTTCACAGCAGCTTTTAGCTGTCGCTGCTACTTTAAGGCAAGTCCAGTCAAATATTTGTTGCTTTGGATTCTATAATATAATAGTTAAGAGCAGCTTAACGAAACGCACACACTTTTATCTTACACACACACACACACATACAAAAGCAGTTAATTTTTTTTAAATTTACTTTTAGCTTGAACAGCCTCTTACTATAATAAATGGAGCAAAGGCCACTTTTAGATTATTTAATATAAAAGTTTCTGTTTAATAAAAAGTATTTCGATTATTCCAGGGTATTTTACAGTTGTGCCAATCAAATGTAAAATATTGCACAGGCATTCAATGGGAAAACAATGGTTAACTGTAAACACAGTTACAGCCACAGCCACAACCAGAACAACGGGGCTCTCACAAAAGGCCGTTACAGCAATGGGGTCAAAGTTCATGACACCACCAACTAACAGTGAACAAACCACAGAACAAAAAAAAAAAATATATATATACAAAACATAAAAAAATCAGAAATAAAAATAAGAAACAATAACAAAACCAACGGACGTGTCAAGGAAACAACAAACATTTGATTTACTTACTTACACCAATGATACCAGTTGAATGGACAAGGATCCAGCAATTGGCAGGCTGAACGAAGCAGAAGAACAAGACAAAATACTCTATGTAAGTCCTTTTCGACATTTGTCTATAATAGTCGACAACGAATTGACTTACTTAATGGATTTTATCAAGTTCATTCATCATACACAGCTAGATTGAGCCATTGGCCAGTTCTAGCTCAATTTGCATACTAGAGTTCAATGGAAGGAACAAGCTCAACTGCTAAAGTTAACACTGGTTCATTTTGCAAATGAGTTCGCCAATTAGCAAGCATGAAAACTTTTACTTCTAGTTCAAGTTGTTGAACATTTTCATTTGTTTAGTTCATTGTAGATTATTTTTTTTAATAAACTAGTTCAGTTAGTTAAGTTCATTGACGAATCGCTAATAGTGATATGTATGCGTCACAGAGGCAATTCTCAGCACTAGTTCAATTCGATGAACAAGTTCAATTGAAGAGTTCACAAGAGTTTTTTTTTTATAGTTCATAAATTACGCATATAAAAGTCGAAATTGATGAACTTGTTCCATATATTTATATGTATAGTTCACGATGGTTCATTTCTAGTTCACAACATAAATCAATACAAATTAGTTCATTTCAATCTAGTTCTTTTATTGTAATTTCATAAAACCTTTACTTTCATATGCTAGGCAAGATCAATTGTTCACATTCATACTAGTTCACTCTTTAAACTGGTTCCATTAGTTGAGGAACTCAGGAGTTCTAGTCCAATTTAATGAGCTAGCTCAATCACTTGACAACTGTTCCATAAACTAGTTCAATTGGTTCAGTAGTTAAGTAAGGACTCCTAACAGAATATTTACTTCTTGGTATATTTCCTTAATTGTAGAGTTATATCTATGAACTTCTTGATTTACTCAGTTACATAATTGTTCAATAGAACTAATAACTCATGAACAGTTGAAGAGAGATTTCTCTCAAGAGAATGAATCGAAATAGAAATCATCGAATCATAGTATAATATTTATATTAATATATCTGAAGAGAAATTTAACCTACATATATCGTTTGATGGCTTACTTGAATCACTCATTCAATTGAACTTATTCATATAACATATTTATGAATATAATATATATATATATATATATATATATATATATATATATATATATATATATATATATATATATATATATATGTATATTTGGCAACATCTGGTGAACTTTTGATCAATGATGATTCGAGGTAACTTTTTCGCTTATCCACTCTGTTTTTTGTTTGTTTTTTTTTTTTTTTTTTTTTAGTCCTCTCTTGAACTGTGCTGAAAAACAGTTGGAAACGTGACCCGCAAGCCAACATTAGCTCGGGACCCAGGGTCGCGGCATAGGCCAGCTCACGTGGCTGGTCACGCAACACACGGAACGAGGAACCCCAAATGCAAATTAAGCAAAAATACAACAACAAAAAAGTAAAAAAAAAAAAAATCATATATATAGAGGGGGAGAAAAAAAAAAACTACAAACATTATGACCCAGGCGCAGCATTGACTTTGCCCAATGCCTAATTTTTATTAGCACCAACTTGCCGACTCTCCGACCTCTGACCCCCTGACCCTCCACCCCTAGCAGAACGACCACCTTGTGGCTTGTGGCCTGACCTTCGCAGCGGGAAAGGGTACGTGAGCACACAATTTGGTTGGCCACAAATCTGAACGTCATAGAACTCACATCATTCGCATTTATTGATTTTATAACCGCAGCTGCAGGAAATGCATTAGGCAGCTCAACAGCGTGTTTCGATCGTTGATAAATTTTTAATTGCTGTGCTTACCAATCAAATTGTACGCACACATTGAGTTCGTTATGCGAGTCAAAACTGGCAGCGTATAGATTTCATTAATCTTGGTTATATATATATATACTATAGTAGAAATATTGTAGCTGAAGTTGAGTGGAATCTTTTCAGAATTCAATATCTCCTCAAATGAATTTATTGCAAATATTGTATTTCAATATATATTAAAATAAATTAGCATAAGAAACAATTATGATTATTTCAGCATTTGCAACTATTTTAATAAACATCTGAATTTAATTTCTAAATATTTATGCTTTGTTTTATTAAAAAAAAGAATGATTTTTTTCATTTAATTTAATGATATAATTATAATTTATTTAATTTAATGATATAATTTAATATTTTACAAAAATATGAATTTCTAAATATATAGCTTTTGTTTCATTAAAAAAAAAATTATATTATTTTAATTTAATTATTTTATTTAATTTAATGATGATTTCAAAACTTTTCAAGTATTTTACAAAAATATGAATTTAATTTCTAAATATTTGGGTTTTGTTTTATTAAACAACATTTTTTTTTAATTAATTAATTTTTTTTTAATTTAGTGATTTTTTTTTTAATTTAATGATGATTTCAAAACTTTCCAAGTATTTTACAAAAGTATGAATGCAATTTCTAAATATTTAAGTTCTGTTTTTTTATTTTAATTTTTTTTTATTCAAGTATTTTACAAAAATATGAATTAAATTTCTAAATATTTAGGTTTTATTTCATTTAGAAAAAAAATGATTTGTTTCAATTTAATGATTTATTTTATTTTAATGATGATTTCAAAACTTTTCAAGTATTTTACAAAAATCTGAGTTTAATTTATAAATATTTAGGTTGTGGTTCATTAACAAAAAATTATTTTTCAAATAAACTTGAAATTGAAAATGTTATATAATAATTTATGCTAAAGCCAATATATTAACAAAGAAAAACAACATTTAAAACTTAAGTAAAAATAAATACTTTTTAAAAAATAATAATCCCTTCTTTTGAACAAATAATAACCTTTTTTATAATAAATAATTTTTAAAAATTTTGTTCTCTTTTTTTTTTTTGCTATTCATTTTTCATCGATTAAAATATTTAGCGAAAAATAAAATAGCACCAGTTTTAGTCAGCAATAAATTTAGTCAAAGCTCTAAGCTCTGCGCTCATAAATTTATATTCATTGACTGTTTCTCAATGTCTACAATTAAATGTATTTTATTCACACTTTGAAAAATAAAACTCAGAGAATTGCCCGATTGCTTCGGTTGCTCAATGAGTTCGTTCGCAATAGGACAGAAACCTTTATACTTTCTCTACACGAACGTTTGATGGAGTTAGATGAGGCAAAAAGTCTCTTCTGTATGTATTGGTGTGAATGCGAGAGCTGTCTTCACTTTGCACTTTACAATTGAGTGCGTGAGTGGGAAGACGGTTTGCATAGACTCCATGCTCACTTACTGAACCTCATTGTGCGAGCGTCAAGCGTTTCGCTCACTAAACGATGTTCGTGAAGAGAGCATTACACGAATAGTTCAACTCAAGGCGCTCAACTGAAAGCCAAAATGAAAAGAAAAGAAAAGAAAACTCTGACTCAGAGCGTGAGTGAGAGCGAGTAAATATGAAATTTGAGTAGAGGTTTATTTTAAACAATTTCGAATTGGCAAAACAACTTTAATTGGCAATTGATTTAATAGCCGATTGTTGTTTATTGTTGAATTCAGTTTGGCATTTACCCATAGATAAAGCAGATAGATAGGCCTATGCCTAAATCAGATAGAAACTTTCAAGTTTTATAAACTTTTTTATCGAAATATTTTTTCATTCTTTCTTTATTACTGCAATGATGATGCTGATGAATTATATTTAAAAATGCATATCACTTGATATATATGTATATACATATTTATGTACATATATTTCTTATTATGACAGTTTTAGAATGTCGTTTGTATAACACATTTTCTATGCAACTGTTATACACAAGTATAATAGAATTCAGAGATAAATTGCCTAGCGAAAGCATTTGGCTAACTTTGAGCTAAACGAACTTTGATGTCATCAAGTTGTTGCTACATCAATTTAGATAAAATACATATGCCTATGTATGCAAATTAAATAGTTCAAACAAAGCTCCAAAGTTATTGAGTAATTCTTAAAAATTCATGAGAAACAAGGATTGATTGCATTAAATCGATGCATTATATTATATACAAAATTTAAAGCACATATTTAAATATTCATTTAACAGTGCTTTAATTTTTTTTTAAATTTATTTATTTTTATTTATTTGTTTTTTTTTTTATTGTTCTAAAAAAAAAAAAGCGCTATTCAATTATTTGAAAATTTTAATCAAATAAATTACATTAAATATTGCTAATATGTGAAGCGTATTCCCCAAGCAATAAACATAGTGCACAATCAATAAACAATTATATAAACTATTCCAATTGAACTGAACTGGGAGTTGCCAACGTTTTCTTTCGTTACTCGACTGAGGACAATGTCCGAGGCACTGTGGCATTGTGGCTCAATCATTGGTCTAATTACACACTTTGCTATCTGATACGATAATAATAAGTGTTTGGCACTAGCTACAGTGCCAGACTTATCTTATCTCAGCTGTCGATTTAGCTTGTGTGCATTAGAGACAATTATTTGTAGATTAGCAGCCGTGACGCTCATATGTATGCTATACTAAATTGCCAATGCTCCGATGTTCTGACAGATGTGCAACTGTATGTGTGTGTGTGAGTGAGTGAGTGAGCATCTATATACGTGTGCGTGTGTGTGTGTGTGTGTGCATTGAAAAAAAAAAAAGCAAATCCATTTATTGATTTTGTTAAGCGCTTAAATTGTCTCATTGGGGATTAGCTGATTCGACTGCAGTCATATATCAAATATATACATATGTGTATATATGTATGTATGTATGTATGTGTATATGTATGTATGTGTATATGTATGTATGTGTAGCCTTGCTTTGGCACATTTGGCTTCTGCAACGTGAGGCCTGCTCCAGCTGACAACTGCAACCGCACAATCCGCAATTATATAAAAGCCCGGCCCTTGATCTTAATATAAATCCCCCTCCCCCCCACCCCATCCCATAGCACAGCACAGCACAGCACAGATTTTCTTTTTCGGCCTAACAACAACAAGAAGAACGAAAATGAGAGAAAAAAATAAATAGAAATGCAATTTTATGTTTATGCACTTCGTTGCAGCTGCCACGGACATGAACACGGACACGAACACGGACATGGAGACGCCGGACGCCGGACGTCGGACCGGCTGAGATACCGCAATGCCTCCCTCTCGAGCGAGTCCTTGACTTGTGATGCTGAAAATAGTTCACAAACACACACACACACACACACAGCCATGCTCATTGTTTATGGATACAGTGTATATATATATATATATATGTGTGTGTGTGTGTGTGTGTGTGTTTGTATTGCGACACTCTTTAAGCCGCGTTATTTTGAGCTTGTTTTTTATTTGTTTTGCTGCGCAAATGAAATTGAAGCCCCAGCTGCATTAGTTTGCCATAAATATGTAATGCATTGTTAAATTGTATATGTATTTATATAGGCCTGATTTAGCTACGCACTTGCACAGCTCTAATTAAGTTCAAGGAGTCCTTCAGGCATAGGCATAGGCGTTTTGCTCTGCTCTGCTCTGCTCTGCTCTGCTTTGCTTTGCTTTGCTTTGGTTTGGTTTGGTTAACTTGGGCGCAGCACGTAGCTGACGTGTATAAATAATAAAATAAATACTCAAATACGTATGTCTGTATGCTATGTGTGTGTGTGTGTGTGTGTGTAAATGAATGGGTAACCGCATTCAGCGGTCGATATGCCGCATTCGAGGTGTCCTTTGTGACTGCAAATTGGCCTGTCGTATGCATAAAACTACATTTTATTGTTGTACAAATATGAAAATATTGAAACAAACAAGGCATATAATATATAATATAATAATATATTCATATATGTATATATATATATATATACATATATATATATTATTTGATTTTCTTGCCAATCGATATGAAAACATTTCATTTCATTTTGATCGCAACACGCATATTACGTGTGGCATGCAACATTATAAACAGTCAAATGCCCCATGTCTCATGTATACACTCTGACCACCATCAAAAGATCAAATGACACGAAAGCGAAGCAAATCAACTTGGCTAGAGTCGAGCAATGTCAATGTTGCATGGCTCTAGTCAAATAAGCATCAGGCAATAATCACAATTTGATTGGCAACAGCTAAACTATTGACTAGAGCGCAGTCAAAACTGAACATGCGAGCCCAAATAATAATAATAATAATAATAATGATAATAGTAATAAGGAAAACACTTTCTTCTTGGTTTGTGTTTGGCTTAAACTTAGTTTTGGTTTGTAATGGAACCTGATTGGTATCCCAGCTGCTGCTGTGCCTCTGGGGCTAGCTTTAACTGAATGCTGTGGCACGTTATGAGCGTATGTTGCGACAACATGCCACATGCGGCACAGGCGCAATGCCGCACGCATATGTTGGCCAGACGAGCCGTACAAAGAGTAATTCTTCACATAGAAATTGTGGCCAGAGATCGGTAGAGCACGCAGTGTTATATATATATATATATATGTCTATATATGTATGTGCATATTTATTTATGCATATTTTGCTTATAAACTGTTTCATAATTGGCTTAGACACGCACGCACCAAGATTTAAACACTTTGAAAAAAAAAAAAAAAACAACAATAACAAAAAAATTGAAAAAGAAATTTCCAACTTTTCCTGTTTCCAGCTAGTTTACAACAGCTGCTTTTAAGCACATGTTCGGCTGGCACGTGTCACAAGGTATTTTTGCCCAAAGGCTCGCAGCTCCTTCAAGATGCTTGCAACATCCAAAAAAGGAGGACAGCGCCAGAATCAGAGCCAGAGCAGCTGGATGGCAGCCAAAAGTCAATTGCAACAATGTTACGTAGACAAACACAAACAAATTTCGATGGGCTAAATAGCAGTTGACATGTAATCGGAATATATATATATATATATATAAATATATACACATATATCTATGTTTATATATATATATATATATATATATACATTTGTGCATGTAAATAAACAATATTCGTCTAGTGTGGCACTTAATGGGCAATTCACAGTTATTTGCGTGCTGTGCGTGTGTATGTTTGTGTGCGTATTTGGTTACATACTCATAAGCATGTGCGTTTCTTTGGCTGGCATTATATACCTATATATATATATATATATATATATATATATTATATATACATATATATATATATATATATATATATATATATATATACATATATTGTATTTGTATTTGTTTTTCAAACACTAGATTTGATAAATGTTGCATATACATACATACATATGTTTCGATTTTGCTATGCTATATATTCACTATATCTATGCTACAAATGTTCAATATTTTAAAATAAATATGTTTGTTCTTATTGTTGTCGTTCGCTTTTTCAATTCTTTAAATTGTTTATTTTGTTTTTGCTTTGTGTTGTTGTTGTTGTTATTGTTGTTGTTTGGTTTATTTGTTTTTATGCCGCTTTAGCCGCGCGCCGTGGCCATTCGTTGCGTCTGACACGCGGAACACGTAACACCGCAATGAAGTCGACAGGCGAAAGACAAAATATTTTGGCCCGCCAGCCGAAAACAGCAAAGCGAAAATGGCGAATACGCTGGCAGTGACAGAGGCAGCAAGCATAAAGCAAAAGGCAGAAGGCAGACTTTGCCGACCAAGCGACCAAGCGACCGACCAAGCGACCGACCAAGCGACCGACCAACCGACCGACCGACCGACCGACCTGGCACAACGGTCACAACACAAACACACACACACACACACACACGAGCAAGTCGAGCAGCGGGGCAGCGAGGCAATGCCGAGGCATCTGTGCGAATAAATATCAGAAAACAACAGCAGGCGAATTGAGAAGACGATGGCATCTCGGGCAACGGTAAAGACGACGGAGATGGCAGCGGCAGCGGCATTGGCATCGAAACGACGACAACGCTAAATGCACGTGTTATTTGTAACAGCAGCGCAAAAAAAAAGCAAAAAAAAATGTGGAATGAAAGAAATGAAAAAAACAATAAAACAAGAATGTTTCGTCGAGAGTGTGTGTGACAGAGAGAGGGAGCGACAGCGAGCATGTGAGAGAGCACAAGCGAGGGAGAGAGAGGACGCGCAAAAGAGCAGACTAATAGCACGCGCAATTGCAATTGAGAGTGTTACAAACAGAAGCCAACAGCAGCAATAGCAACAGCAACAGCAGCAGCAGCAGCAGTAGCAGTAGCAGCAGCAGCTATTTGGCTCTCTGTTTTTGTGGTGAATTTGAGCGGCACACACGTGTTCCACTTTTCGAGTACACCAGCCAACAACAAGCCGCAGTGCAGCCCATCAAGGCCCACAAGTCGCCCGACCATTCCCAGAGCTACCACCAAAAGAAGCAGTAGCAGCAGCAGAGGCAGCAGCAGAGGCAGCAGCAGAGGCAGCAGCAGCACCTCGCAATCATGGCGCGGCTCTTGTTACTACATTCTGTCCAAAATGTGCCTTGTGCTAGGCAAATGGTAATGGACACTTACATTGCTGTATACACGCACTCACACACACACACACACACACACACACACATGTATATATATATAAAATGGAGGCGCACATGCTATGTGCATTTGTATGCTTTGCTCATACGCAATTTGTGTCGAGTCGCAAGTGGCCACAATTTTTTTTTGTTCCTTTTTGTGCCTTTTTGTTTTACTTTCTGTGTTTTTTTCGTTTGGCTTATGCACAGCGTAAGCTTAGTTTACAGTTTGTTTTTCCATATATTTCTGTTCTCTTGTTGGTGTCTGCTGTCGTTTGTAGCCGCACGAAAGTCCACCCTGACATAGATACCATATAAATATCACACTTTGAGCGCAGAGTCAGCGAGTGCTTAACTGAACCGCAAGCTCTGCATAAGCAGCGTATGCCCCCCCCCCCCCCCCTCTCGCTTATGTCAACTGTCAAATTCTTTTCACTTTCTAATTAATTATATTAATCATGTGGACAATTGTTTGGAAATTGCAGAAGCGACAGCTACTATTCATTACTAGACTAGGCCAAATAAATCTCTCGCTCGGCCACATGGCGTATGCGTAATATTTTCGTATCGCATGAGTGCCGCATGGCGTATGAGTGATATAACATGTTATTAAATAATATGTCGTGCGTGTATTATATACAAGCGCACACTCTAAATGAAGCTTAAGCATAATTAAACCATGAATAATATATAGTGTCCTAGTGAAAATAGAAGAGTGTGAGCTAAGAGATATTGACAGAAATGTCCATGTAACACGTAATATGTTAGTCAAGTTTTTTTTTTTTTTCTTTTCTTTTTGTATAAATTACTTAATTTCGCTTACGAAATGTTTTAACAATATTAACAGAATTTAAAGAAAGTCATAAATCAAATTTAGTATTAAGTTATTACTATATATCTATATACCGATCCGTTATCTATAGGCTCCAACACTTTCTAGCCACGTAATTTTCAGCTAGATTTTAACTTATTTATATCTAATATAATTATCTGGAGCTAAAATATCGCATCAGTAATTTTTGCAAAATTTAAATAAAATCTTATGGAAAAATTGGTATATAAATAATTTTTATATATCGATCAATTAACTATAAATATATAAAAATAATAATAATAAAAATATGCCCTGAGCAACATATCCTACTAAATTATTTTTGGTACAATTTGTGGCTGAACTATATTTAGCTTCGCTTAATTTTATATATATTAATCCAACCTCGCTATATGTCGTATGCGTAATATTTGCTAATATTTTTAATTAATATAATAATAATTTAATATTAAAATTAAAAATTGTAAATATATTATAAAATTAGAATTCAAAATCGCACAGTTTTCATCCAATTTTTCACACCATATTACTCATGCGATAAGCTATTTAAATTTATATGTCTCATGAGTGATATTTGCGAATTATTTTAATAAAATCATAATTAATATTTAGTGTATAATAATAATTATATTTGGATCAGTTAACTATAATTTACTTTGATGCTGCATATACAAATATATTATAAATCAATTTACTTTGATTCCCAATATATAAATCACTCATACGCCATGTGGCACAACTAAATTTGAGCTTAGCTCGAAACTCACTTTTGAATCGTTTTCAAATGCATTCAATTTAAATGCTACTCATTTATATTAAGCATTGCGACACACTTCAAACTCTGCCGTTTCGTCACGTCAAATGTCTGTGATGGAACTGAAATTCTTTTCAATATCTCCTCAGTAGAAACGTTGGACAATGCATTTTTATTCGCACATCAATAACGCATAAGCAATAATCTTTTTAGTTATGGGAATTAGATTAATAATTCAAGGTTAATTCGCGTTTACACCCACAATGGCAATGCGATTCTAGGTTAAAGGCAATGTAAAAAGAAAAACAATTGTAATTTTATTGAAATTTGCCTTTGAGCGACTTGCAAATGCTCTAATTAAAAATTAAAAAAAAAAAAATTAATAATAATAAAAAAGTAAATAATTAATAATAATATATTTTGCAAATTTTGTTAGCATTAACAATGGAAAACAAATACCAACTCGAGAAAATATTTTAGATATAATCTTTTGAATTTTCACCATGAAAATGATATTTTTTTTATTTTTAATTAATCTACATATATATTTATAAATACCATAATAAAATATATATTTATTTATAAATAGATTTAATTAATGTTTGATTGGCTTAACTCAAAAAGTATATATATTCCAAAAGCTATTCTATCAATATTTCCCTCAATCCAACACACATTGATTTGAATGCCAGCCATTTGGCCATATATATTGAACATTCGATTTGCGGTGCATGTCTTGGCTAGTTGGTCTCTTTTCTTTTTTACACACACCGTTTTACAGTGTTGCAAATGGCTTGAAATCGCAGACTAAAGCTGGACGCTAAAAAGCTTTTGCACACCAAATGCATACACGAGCATTCAAAAGCTCTCCCAGCAACTGTGAACGTTTGCATGCGAGAAGCAAGAGAAAGTGCTTTCGAATTGATGTTCAATTTTAGCCGTTTACGAAAATATATGAAATATATAAAATATGAAAAATACTCATGAAAAAATAGAAAATTTGCGATATTATTAAAGTGCTTTGCGCATGAATCGATTAATGTTACGACTTGAAAGCACATTAAAGCTTCAAATGAAAGCTTTTATAGTTAGAAAATTTAAGTCAGACAAGATATAAGACTTCGAGTGAACGCTTTTAGATCTAGAAAACTAATATCATTAAAGATATCGCTATAGATTTGCTTTTTTGAGACTCTATCAAAAGGTCTATAAGCAGAGTACTTTCCTAAATTTCTCTCGAAAACTACAAGATCCTTGACATTGGGTATTTATTATATTATATTATATTATATTATATTATATTATATTTATTATATTACATTTTTTTCTGCTCAGCTTGTTTAATATCAATATACATTTTTATCAATAAATATTTTTATTAATAAAAAAAAATTTTTTATATTTCATATTGTAATTTTTTACTCGATAATTTTTGGGAATCTAAATCATATTTAAATGAAAAATGAATTTAAAAAAAAATATATATGTATAAATCAACTATTATCGATCAGAGATCACATCGACTTAGTTTTTTTCAGACATATCATTATTAAATAACTGAAATTCTATATAGTTGCAATTAAGAGTGTTCACGGGTCCGAACTATATAGATACATATGATATCATATATGTATGTATGATATACCCACCCAAAATATAACATCAATATACATATATACAGCATAAAATTGAATGATTTTTGTATACTCACATGATGCGATGGTAGGCATCCGATTGCGTTTGGACACATGTCATGGAATGCTCGGACTCCGTAGAATCATCGCGCAGCGTGGCAACGCCGAGCGGTAGGATGGGTATTATAGCAGCTGTTGCCGCTGCCGCTGTTGCCGGCGGTCCCGCCAATGCCGCCGTGTATGCTATCGGCGGCGTACCGGTATACGTTTGCGTCTGCGGAGATGGTGTCGTGCTAACGGCTTCCTATTTCAGTGGACACAGAGAGAGGAGAGAGAGAAAGAGAGGAAGAGAAACGGAGAGAATTTAGCGAAAATATTGTCAATGATATGGACGGTTGATACGGCAGTGCACAAAAGTATGAAGAACACACAAAAACCTTGAATTCGGCGGATTCCTGTACGGAGTAGCGTTTGCGTTCGTATTGAATTTCCCGCTCAATGGAGCGACTGCGAAAGGCGGGCGGCAGCGAACGATCCGGCGGTGTTTGCAACTTGGGCGTATCCGGTGTATGAACGCGTCCGCCGGCGTTCACCTGTGTGGCAGCGCTCTGTTGCAGCTGCAATTGCTGGCGCTGATGTTGCTGTTGCTGCTGTTGTTGTTGCTGCTGTTGTTGTTGCTGCTGTTGCTGCTGCTGCTGCTGTTGCTGTTGTTGCTGTGAATGCGACGAAGTTGTTGGCGGACTTTTCTCTTGTTGTTGTTGCTGCTGCTGTTGTTGTTGCTGCTGCTGTTGTTGTTGCAACTGTTGCTGCTGCTGCTGCTGCTGCTGCTGTTGCTGATGCTGGTGTAGCTGCTGCTGCTGCTGCCGCTGCTGATTCTGCTCCTCGCGCTTTTGCTGGCGCCGTATCTCAAAGTCCAGCAAACGCGCCTCTCGTTGCTCCTTGTCGCGCTGTTTACATGCAATTGTTGCAAAGTGCATTTTAACTATAAGTTACTCAGCTCTGCGGCCATTTTAATTGATTTGCCTAATTACGAGCGATATACTTGTGCAGTTACTCGGGCATCGGGGCCTTAAGTTGACGCGAGATGCATTTAAAAAAAAACTGTTTTGTTTGCGTTTTTTAATTGGGTTTTGCTTTATATTAATTGCGTTTTGTTTTTGCGTTTTACGTTTTGCTTTTGTTTCTGCTTTTGCTTTTGCTTTTGCTTTTGCTTTTGTTTCTGTCTACGCACACGCACACGCACGGGCACACTCACACGCACAAGCACACACGCACAGCGAGAGAGAGTAATTTGGACAGAGTAAAAGCATTGGGATGGTGGGAGGGAGATAGGAAGACACACAGAGAAAGAGAGAGAGAGAGAGAGAGAGAGAGGCAGAGAGAGAGAGAGAGCGGAGACTCGCACACTGACACACTCACCTTGTAATTGATAGCGTCCTGCTCTTCCTTTTTGGCCTCACGTTCGTTGCGCTGACGATCGCGTTGCTTTTCCTCGTCGGTTTGCGCTGTTTTGCTGTCTGTCGTTGGTTTTGCATAAAAGAGAAACAGAAAGAAACAGAGAAACAGAAATGCCGATTGATAACTAACTATGTACAGCTAATTGAATTGCCAACAATTGTTATATTGGCAATCTCATCAACTTTAACTTTAACTTCTTCTTCAGCATCCGCTGCCATGCGCTCGAAATCCTTCTTCAAAAATAAAAATTCAATCATGAACAAGACCACGAGCAGACAAAAAAAAAAAAAAATCAAAATATATCAAATTAATTAACATCTATGTATATCTATTTATAATGAACTATAAATATATATATTTATTTATTTTATATATGTACATATGCAACTAGTTAGAAACATTGAAGGGTTTAGCGGGATCTTCAGCATGCCATCAAACAAAAAGTATTTACATAAAAAAAATGAAGCTAAAAAATACCGAACAAACAACTAAACATACGTAAACACAAGCCGAAAGCTAAAAGATCAATTGAAATGAACTAGTTCTAATTAGCTACAATCAATTCCCTATACGCATTCCGACGTGCACAATGCATAGACGAGTTCTACTTAGATATGTTGAAGAGATCTAGCTAGAGAGATAGAACGAGCGCTACGAATAAGCGAAACTATAATTTTTTCTGTTTTCTTTTACTGGTATGCAGTTGTTGTTGTACTTATGTATGTATGTATATTGCCTAAGGTGAATGAGTGTAAATAGTTCTTTGCATTTGTTTGCGATCTTTTTATTAATTTTTGCCTAAAAGTATGCTAGTATTTTTAAGTATTTTTATTGATTTTTTAGTTCAATTTTAGCTTGAAATACCAGCTAAGCTACGTACATAAATATCAGAAGTATTTTTCATTAAAATCTATATCTATATTTTTTTGCTCATAGTAAAATTGATATATTTATGTAATTGTGTGTGTTTATGTATGCATGTATGTTTGTATGTATATATTAATAAATACAACTACAAGTCGAGGCGCATAAAATGAATTAGAGGTTCACTTTAACTGAGATTTTTGTAACTAAATCTATAGGTCAGAGCTTGTAATGTACTATATAATTTAATAAAATATTTATTGAATTATGTTAGATACAATTCGCTTTGGATGCCTTACAGCTCTATAAGCTAACCAGGAAACAGCTATGTATATATTTATATATTGATTCATTTGAACTAGTTCTTTTTGTTGTTTGCATTATTATTGTTATTATATTATGCACGGTGCACCTCAACCATGCCATCTCTTGCCCTTTGACACCTGTCTAATTGAATAAGTTCGTAAGTTTTTGCTTTTAGCTCATTGTCATTGGGGAAAAGGTAAAGGAAGCGCAACCTTCAATTTGTGTTAATGCATTTTACACACATACATACATACATATATGTACATACATCGATGCATAAGTATCGCACACAGACATACATACCAGATTGCTGTTGTTGTCTGTTGTTGTGGTTGTTGTTGTTGTTTATTTTTTAATGCTTTTTTTTTTTTTTGTGTGTTAGTTGTGCTGCTTCTTGTTCTTCATCTTCTTCCACTGCCGCTAGTTGTTTGTTTTGCTTTGAGCGCAATAATTGTATTAAATGTAATAACAAATGCACATGTGTGTGTGTGAGTGTTGGTGTGTGTGTGTGTGTGTGTGTGTGTGTGTGTGTGTGTGTGTGTGTGTGTCTGTGTGTGTCTAATATAACCTTTGGCAATGGGAATCACTTGAAGCGAGAATTATGAACAGAGACGCGACGCATTCTACTTTATGGACTTACGCTACTAGTGTGTGTGTGTGTGTGTGTGAGTATGTGTGTGTGTGTGTGTGTGTGTGTGCATAAGTATACAACAATAGCAAACCAAAACGAAAGCATGAAAACGAAAATTCGTGTGAACTAAGAACGAAACTTGCTTTGCAAACGAAATGTTGGCCTAAACAATGCACAGCAAAATAATTAAATTTAATTAAAAATAATAATAAACAATAATAATAATAATAATAATAGTAATAATAATAATAGTAATAATAATAATAATAATAATAAGACTAAACATAAATTATGCGTTCATTTTCAAGTTCAATTATAGGCAACACTACGAGACCAGAGAGACAGAGACAGAGTGACAGAGATAGAGAGAGAGCGAAAGAGAGAGAGAGAGAGAGAGCTAACTAGCGAGCGAGCGAGCGAGCAAGAGCGAAAGATTGAGAGTGAGATAGGCATACTCCTTACCTCTAGATGTGTTTGTTGTTGTTGTTCATTGTTGATGTTGTTGTTGTTGTTGTTGATAATGAAGTTGTTGATGTTGTTGATGTTGATGTTGATGTTGTTGTAGCTGTAGTATTTGTTATTGTTGTTGTTGTTGTTGTCGTAGGTGGTTACAGTGGGTGTGTCGATTGTATGAGATTCGAGCATTAAAAATTTGCAACATTTACGAGTGCGTGTGTTGCGTGTGCAAAGCAGCGGAAAGTTCTTCTTCTTCTTGTTTTTTCTTATTTTGTTTATTTATTTAATTTAATTTCATTTCATTTAATTTTATTTCATTTAATTTCATTTCATTTAATTTCATTTCTTTAATTTATTTGCTTTGTTTGTTGTTGCATTTAAATTGAATTGGTTTCTTTTTTTTTTTTTTTTTTGCGTTATTTGAATTTTGATATTAATTTATTTTCGCATTTTGTTTGTTTTCTTTTTCTTTTTTTGTTTGTTTGTTTCGCTTTTCGTTTATGTCATTTTGAGCAGCGGCGGCGGCGGCGTTTAACGGCGAATTTTAGCAGCGTGAGCATGTATGTGTGGCGCATACCATGAGGAGAGGCAGTTAGACAAAGAGTGAGAGATAGATAGATAGAGAGAGAGAGAGAGAGAGATAGATTGAGAGTGATGGGAAAGGGAGGACGGGCAGTTAACCGTTACAACCGGACACAACGAATTATCGAACAAATGGCAGCAGCTGCATACACAATGTGTGTGTGTATGTGTGTGTGTGGGTCTCTCTGTGTGTGTCTGTGTGTGTGTGTGTGTGTGTGTGTGTGTTTATTGCTGTTGTTGTTTGTTTAACGTTTTTGTTTTGTTTTCGTTTGAGTCGAGGAAACACTGAATATACAAATACACTTGCAGCTATGCTAACATGTTTTGCTATATGTAATATGTTAATGTTATGTGTGTGAGTGTGTGTGTGTGTGCGTGTTTGTGTGTGTGGCAAGTATTACATATACGATCTTGCTAGAATTTGTAGCTGAGCTGTGGCAGTTACGTGGTCGTGGTGGTGGTGGTGGTGGTGATGGTGGGCGTTGGGCGTGTCAAGGTGGTTTAACGACACAATATCAAAGAAAAGAAAAGAAACAACAAAATTGTGAATGATTAATAATTTTAGTTGAAACATTTTGCTTGCTTTGCTCATTTCATTATAAATATATATATTTCATTTATTTATTTATTTTTCTTTTTCTTTTTCAAAAACTAAATCTTTCAATATATTTTCGAAGCAAAGACAATCGTAAAATTTGAAATACACTCGACTGCAGCAGCAGCAGCAGCAGCAGCCACAGATAAAATACGAAAATCAACAAAAGATACAATAGAATTCCTTTTATAAACAGATTTAATCCTAACTAAGAGAACCCTAATATCTATAAATATCTATGTATATAGTGAATGCTTAGCTAAATTTCTAGCTCTTTCTGCTCGGTCTAGATAAACTAGCAGCTAAAAAAAAAAATTGTTTTTAAATCATGTATTTTATTTTTAATTTTTTTTTTTTTTTTTATATATAGTTTGTTATCGAAATGAAGTTAAAACGTAAAAGTAGAAAACTGAAATTTGTGACAGAGTTTATTTGTGTTGTACTATATAATATATATATATATATATATAGCATTTTTGGTACATGGTAGTTAGCACTCGTACTACACGATAACAGACTCAGGTTTAATAAACGTACCAAGAGTTTCGATAGGTACACAATCAATATTTTAGTAATACATATACATATATAATTGATACTGATAGTTTAGCATAGTATATATATTATTTTTATTAAGTTTATTTTTAGGTTTATAATATATTTTTTTCTTTTTCTTTTTTTTTTTTTTTTTTTTAGATATATCTATGAGTATACGAGTCAGATTCACTTAGTTACATACGTACGTATACAAACGCAAGAATATATTTAATCGAACTGTAAAACAGAGCAAGAGACTGGGTACATTTAGAGACTTGCCGTTATAAAGGAAGAACAACCAAAGATCCAATTGAAAAAAGAAAAACGAGTATAAAAACCAAAAACCGTTCAAGTTTATGAAAAGACGTACAAGAAATGAAAAATGCTGCAACACCTATATCGTACATGCAACTCACTTGAGGAGCCGCCGCCAGCGCCAGGTGGCGGATAGGAAAACCAAAATTGATGTGCCAGTTTGAAATGGCCCAATGGTGGGCTTGCTGCAAGAAAACAAACCAAATCATATATTGTATACATATATATATATATAGAGAGAGAGAGAGAGAGCGAGTGAGGGAGAGAGAGTGAGAAAACTTTGCTATATAATCGAAAGATATGCATAAAACTGCCGATGCCATTATATTGTGTATGCTTAGGGCCTATTAAAAAACTTTGACTTGTCGAAGCAACAACAACAACTATAAACAACTTTAAAAAAAAAACTTTAAACAACTTTTAAACACAGCTGGTATTCCCAACATTTCAGCTGTGAAAATATCGATAGTTGGTTAAAATAAAATATATCACTTTTAAATTTAAAATTTAAATAGTTTTTAAATCCTTTTTATTGAAATTTGTATTCGCTAAAATTATTAAAGCAAGTTAAAATAAATTGTTTTTATAAAATATTTATTATTTTTTTTAATTAATTCGTTTTTTTTTTTTTAATTTTTGTATTTACTAAAATTATGTAAACAAATTTTATTGAATCTTTTACAAACTAAAATCTTTTTCTGATTTATGGACAAACTTTGAAAATGCTAAATTAAATTGAATTGAGTTGAATCTAAATATGATTTAATAAATTTATATTTCAAACTGAAAAGGTTTAAAATGAAATATTTTAAAATAAAAAATCAATTTAAAATAAGCAATTTCGATCAGTATATACAGTTAAAATATCATAAATATTTTTGCAAATACTAGGGAATTAATATTATATTAAATAAATATTATTAATATATTAATATTAAAAATTAATAAAAGATATGAATAATTTTATTTTTTATTAATTTATAATAATTATTAATATTAATGTACTAACATTATTTATTTAATATGTATAAATATTTTTCAAATACGTTGCATGTCTTTATAATTATTTACATGTTTGTATATATAAAATATTTATATATTTATATTTAATTTAACATATATATATTACATATTTAAAAAATCTATAAATATATTTTATTATTATTTTTTTCATTTCAGAAATTTTTAAATATTTTTTCTTTATTATATTATTATTATTATTATTATTATTTCATTTCTTTTATAAATAATATAACAAATAATTTGAGCTCAAATTGAATTGTATTTACATTGAAATATTATTTGATTTTTCACTTGTACGCTGACATTAAGATATAAATAAAAAAATAAATAAAGAAAATCCTGGCTAAGTCTATACTCAAGCAATTGACCTGATTTTCCACATTCATAGTATATTTTGAATGAAAATGAAAAGGAAATGAAACCAGAGAGCAAAAAAAAAAAAAAAAAAAAAACAATTTTAGTTCCCCTCTGGAGCATCGCAATTTCACATTCAAATCCTCTATAAATATGAAATAATCTAAAACAATAAACAAAAAATGAGGAGTGATAAAGAGAAAGAGAGTGAGAGAGAGAGAAACGGAGACTGAGAGAGAGAGAGAGAGAGAGAGATACATATGTATGCAGGCAATGCCTATGCTCTTAACACCCTAGCATTGGGCTTAGCCGCTATGTAGGTCAGGATGTGACCCAATTGCTGTTGTGTATGATGGAAATGCTGATCATGGCATAATTGGCCAACCACGTGGCACGTGGCACGTTGTGCCGGCTACCCTGTAAATTGTTGTCTGTGTGTGTGTGCTGCATACTCACCAAATAAGTAGAAACGCGTACTTTCTCTTTAACTTTATAGGGTAAACAAACAGTTGGATTTGGGTTTGAATATCTTTTTGACTGCGATTTGAGCTACATTTAATAAATCGACTGGCTTATGACCTTTTTATATTGAGTGTGGTATAAACATATGTGTGTGTGTGTGTGTGCCCACATGTGCATCAATATGTGTGAATGTGTGTGTGTGCAGATGCATATATGTATCTATAAACATATGTATATATACATGTGTATATATATTCATATGTATATTAATATGCAGAGATTAACTTGCAACAGCTCAAGACTTGCAACAAACTAATTAAGTCACACTCCCACACACACACACACACAAACACACACACAAACACACACACAAACGCACACACACACAGCGAGATAGGCGCACGCTTAACAAACAACAATAATAAGGCAACGTTCACGAATTGAATCCTTGAGCAGGAAAATTGCTTATATTATGTTGCCAGCGATTAACCGGTTAAAATGTTGAACAAAATTGCACTTGTTAAATAGGTTCAAAACGTTTAATTGATAGCTGAGGCAGAGCTGTCGCATCTGCAACACTTTTCAAGTGTAATTTAATATGGGAACCTACTACGTTCGACTCGACACAGTGCCTGCGCTGCCGTTTATCGCGAGTCGTGGAGGGTTCTGCAAGTACGAACAAGTATCAAAACGCCAGCAGCATCAAATGTTTGTCGTCGGCCTTCGCAATGCAAAGCGCTGTCGCTGTCGCTGTTGACGCTGCCGTTGCCGTTGCCGTTGCCGTTGCCTTTGCTGTAGTCGTTGCCTTTGCTGTTGCTGTTGCTGTTGCTGTCGTAGCCAACGCCATTTGAGTTCGCTGTCGTCGGCCATCGGCATTCGGCAATCGGCAATCGGCAATCGGCTGGGCATTCGGCTCGCCGTTTTGCGCATTCGTTTTTTCACTTACATTGCAGTTGCAGCGAATGTCTCAAGTAGCCCGACCCAGTGTGCTAGTCTTAGCGCGCTCTCTCTCTCTCTCGCTCTTTCACTCACACTCTCTCACATTTCGTACGCTCTCTGTCAAGCAGACGCGTGTTCTCTCGGCGTCTTTCGCTCTCTGCTGGCACTGTGCTTCGTTATTAACGTCGCTTTTCTTTTAATTGGCATTAACGATTTCAAGCCAAAAGCAAGGTGCATAAGGCGAATACACTGGGGCAAGCAACAAATACAAATGTATCCGAATGTATGCAGAGGCAAGCGCACATGACAAGCGAAAATAAACAATATAATTATTGTTTATATGCCCAACTATTTAGCTGTTTTGCTTACGTGCTTAACTAGCTAGGCTGGCAAATAGCCAGACGCAGCATATTGCTGACATCATCATCATCATCATCATCATCATCATCAACATACGCCCCACAAAAATTGCCGCAAAATGCCAGCAGCGAAAGCCTTGAACTAAAAAAGAGAAAGAAAAAAAAAACATACACTCACACACACGCACACACACAAGGAAGCAATAAAACTGCATAATACATTGATCAAGCATAAAACATACTTGGGCCTATGATCATGGCTAGAAGCACACCCACAAGCCTAACTAACTTGGCCCAATCGATCGAATATGCTAACTAGCCTTTATATAAGCTCCACGGCTACTCACATACAGTTAATTGTGTGCCAATTTACAGTTAATTGGATAGTAGATTTTGCTTCTTGCCTAGTTGCTGCTGCTGCTGCTGTTGCTGCTGCTGCTGCTGATGTTATTGTTGTTGTTATTGTTGTTGTTGCTATTGTTGCTATACGGCTGAAAGCTGAAAGCAGTTGTGACCGGAACTAATGACACAATAAGTCAGCATATATTTTCTATATCGCATGCAATTAGCTTACGTAGTTAGTTTAATTATTCATTTATCCTATACATAGTAGTTGCTAATTTTCTTAAGGTAATCAACTGAACGCGTGAAGGCCGCCCGTTAATATCGTGAGCTATATAATAAGGAAGCACACACACACACACACAGATATAAATATATATATATATACATTAAATACATATATATTATATGTGAACAATTCGTGACACAGTCCATTTATTATAGCATAGGCAATGGACATTATGCATACAAGAACTATATACACTTTGCTTTACAAAGAATATAAACAAAAAAAAAAAAAGACACACGACAAAAGTTGTTAGATATATATAGATATATAGTACTCTATCACACATACATATATATATATATATATATATATATGGTTAATATTGGCACTTGAAATTTGGTTTCTTATGCGTATATCATATGGCATTACCATTGGCCAAAGACGCGTTGCCAAAAACCGGAACAAGCTAAACCAGGGCACGTTTTTGATGCGTGAAGTGAGACTTGTCGGGGACTTGCAATGTGTGTGACTGTGGCTGCTGGACTTGATTGTGCGACTATTGTGGGCACATCGCCTCGCTGCTGCTGTTGCCCGGACTATGCACATTGTCTCATAATGGATGCCTGATTACGGCCCGAGAACGAGCGCCGCAGCACATGGTTAAAACTCTAACGAGCCACGACGGAGCGAAATAGCGAAACATCCGCAAAAACTCTCACTCTCTGCTTGCTCTTCTTTATTCTGTTTTCTTGTTTTTGTTGCTATTGCTGTTGTTGTTGTTGTTGTTGTTGTTGTTTGTTCTTCTTTTCGTTTTCAGTTGGGAGAGCGCATGGCTCTCAGCACGTCTGCGTGGGAATGTAGGAATTCGCCGAAGGACCCAGCAGGAACTGTCCATGACACCCAGTCAGCCAGTCAGCCAGTCAGCCCGCCCACGCACAGCTCATTTATGCATTTTAAACAGGCATTTCCATGGCACAGATTCTAGTTTTGATACAATGATTTGTTTTCATTTATTTTTGCATATTTTAGATATATATTTATAAATCATTTTTTATAGCAATATTTTATAATTGTTGTCCTTGAGCTTCATGGCCTGTTCCATTCGACTTCAAATATTTGCTATTTAAATTTGAAAAGTTTGCGCACAGCATCAGCACAGAAATTATCGAGTGCCGATAAACAGTCCAACTATCGAATACGAATATTATCGATATCCAGCCAAAATCGACATGTGAATCGAAAAAGCAATTTAGTAGCTTAAGAAGTATCCTTCTATTCCATTTTCATAGAGCTTTATGCTTAATTTCATTAATATATATTTGGCTTACTTGATAATTCATGACGTTTCCGTTTATATTCTCCATAGACGTAACATTATACGCCCACGCAAAGCTTAAAGAGCACAAGCCTAGGCATTGCGCAGGTCCTTAAAAAAGGCAAATAAAACAAAAGGAAAAATTAATGAAAAAAAAAAGATAAAAAATTTTTAACAGAATTTTAAATTAAATTTCATCAATTCTTATAATTGATTTTCATTAAAAAATAAAATATAGTATATAAGCACAGGCAATATTTAATCTCAGCCATTTTATTTGGATTAAATAAATATTAAATTAAAATATAAAAAATGAATTTTAAAAAATATATACATTTGTACACAAAATACAAAATTTATTAAATAATTCAATTAATATATTTTTATTTTATATAACCAAAAATATATAAAAATAAATACCTTTTATTAATTTTATAGTATTTAAAAATATATAAGAATTGCAATCATTAAATACATATTTCAATTCTTATATTTATATTTAATATAATTTAAAAAAAAATCATTTAAATATTTTAAATATTGTATTTAAATTTTACATGATAAAAAATAAATAAAAATTACTTTCATTTTATTTAAAAATATAAACAAATTAATATCTTTAAAATATGTATAGTATTATGTACTATATATAGTTTTCAGATATTCAACTTTTTTTCATGTATTTTAATGCCCTTTTTCTAGCACAACAAGATTGAAATGAAATTAGAGAAACCCCAGTTTTGTAATAAATAGATATATTTAGTAATATCAACTTCGATTTATGCTTTATTCTTTTTTTTTTTTTTATTGAGCACTCGACCTGTCCCAAATGTGCGATAAGTTTTGGTTAAATTATTTTACAAATTGACACATTCGTCGATTTACATACATCATATGTTCTTGTTTCTAAATTTTTGGAATTTTGTTTTTTTTTCCATGTTTTTTGTTTTTAATGTTTTGCATAGTTTTTTTTTCAATAAAATATATATATGTATATATATATATATATAGATATATATATACACATATGTATGTATATATATACAAACGAAAAACACCTTTGACAGATCTCGTTGCGATGACATTTTTTTTTTCAGTTTTTCATAATACATACAATACATACATATTTTGTTTTAAATATTAGTTTTTATTTTTCAGTGCAGCCTCAACGCAACGGGGATTCTTTTTTTTTTGTCTTTTTTTGTTTTTATAATTTTATTTTGCCATCAACACAAACATAAACTATAAATTTGTCTTTTCTTATTTGGTTTTAAGTTGTTTTTTTTTCGTTTTTTTTTTTTTTATTCACGCATACGTAAGATTTAAACAATGTAATTACTAAGACTAACAATCAAAGCTGTGCAAATCGAAAAATTTATTTACGTTGATTTTATTTTGGTTTATTTTTGTTTTTCGTATTCCTTTAATTTGTTCTTTATTTAATAATTTTCGTTTATATATATATATATATATATATATATATATATATATATATATATATATATATATATATATTTAGGTTGTTGTTTTTGTTTTTTTCTTTTGTGTGTATTTTTGATTTTCGAAACGCCAATCAATTCCACATTCGCTGAATTTGATAAAATTGCGACTGCTAGTGTTGAAAAATTCCATCTGCTTGAGATACGGAAGATTAAAACCAGTTTCTATAGTACATCTGTTCCTATTTGTGTTCACTTGTGTTTAGTAATTTTCTTCTTTTTTTTTTTTGTTTTTTGCTTTTATTTTTCTAGTTTTCATTTCGTTTGCTTTTTGCTCATTGCATCAGTGTCGCCATTTTGTTATATTTATTTCTGTATTCAGAATACGAAAATATTTTTTTTTATATATGTATATATATTTTTTTGTTTCATTTTTTATTTTATTTATTTTTTTTTAGTGCCAGAAGAATTAACATAAATGTTAACAGTAAAATATATATATAAACATTCGAAAGTTTGTTTCTCTTTAAAATCAGTTGTTATTTTGCTTCGTTTTTTTTTTCTTCTGTTTTTTATTTTTTGTTTTTGTTTATTTTGATTTTGTTTGTTTTCAAAAAGGCAATCTCTCTTGTTAAAAATATTACATTTGTATTGGCAACACTGACTGTCATAAGTATATGTACACCCGTTTGTACTAGTTCTCTCTATTTATCCAGTTAATGTGGCTTAGTTGTGGATGAACTCTATATTGATGATGATATTGCACGGTGAATTGTGTTAGCCCACACTCACATGAGATTCAAATCAAATTCGAAATAATATATTTACGAGCTAAATGTGAAGGCGAGTGGAATCAAGAATAAATATACAATACATTATAGAATTGAATGTCAACTTAGTGAAATGGCGAATGATAGGCCTTTAAACGGAAAGCATAGTTGAGTAGATATATATTTATGTATCTACAATATGATTTTTTTTTTGTGTTTTTTTTTTTTGTTGATTAAAACATAACCAATTGTGAATTATATTACAGTTATATTTGTTAATTTTATTTTATGCCCAGACGATTTTTAACGATTGTAGCCACATTTATAACGTGATAATACTTGCTCGAGTATAACTAACATTTACAATTCTTTGCAACTGTGTTGCATATTTTTGTTTAGTTTTTTTTTTTTTTTTTTTCATATTTATTTTATTATATTTGTTTTTAATCTTTTATACACATTGCGCCAGCTCTCATGTCTTCAGTTTAACCAGTGTTGAAAAATACAACAATACAACAAAGAGAAACAAAATACATTGTGAATCTTTGAAAGTTCACAGTGAGTTAACCTTTTTTTAAATGGGTTTACTACATTTCAGTTTTGTTTTGTTTTGTTTTTTTTTTTTTTTTTTTCATTTTTTGATTCTAGCGAATATTCAGAGTTGCATGGGTTAGAGTGAAATAGCAGCAAGTAAACTAAAAGAATAATCATAATAAAAATATATATATATATATATATATATATATATATATATATATATAAAGTGCGCTTAATTTTTATTATTTTTAAATTTAATACAAAATAATATATTTATGAAATGAAATTTAAATTAAATAATACATATATATTTCTGTATTTTAAGCGCTTTATATTCGCATCTCTCTCTCTCTCTATCTCTGTTTTATTCACACTTTAACTGCTTTCTATCTCTGTCTATATTCTTTTCAAGTATTTCCTGCTTTGTCTGACCTATTTCTATATATAAACAAAAACGAGACAAAAAATCGTTTCATTTGCTCAAATAATTATATGCAAAAACTTCTCGTCCGCTCAATTTATTTACACTCGAAAAAAGTATGCCGATGTTAAGATAAATGTATACTTAGGTACAGATAAGTGCATATAGTATAAGTTGAAAACATATATACACACATATAAATACAGATAATACATACATATAAATATACATATATATATATATATATATATATATATATATATATATATATATATATATATATATATATATATATATGTAAGGTGTACTAATACATAGTGTACTGGTACTGAAAGGACTTGACTACCCATACATACATACCCACTACTTACATACATATCTTCTATATTTTTTTTATTATATATATATATATATATATTTGTTTTTTTTATTATTTTTCTTTTTTCTTCGTTTTCGATTTTGTTTTGTTTTGTTTTAGGCAAGTAGAATCACGGCATAAATAGCTGACTGTTCAAATACAAATGAAATGTTATCAAAATCGACGTCTGTAACAGGCCTGAGTCTTTACTATTCATCAATTAAATTACACAGCCAGTTCGGCAGATAATTTATATATATATATATACACATATATATACATATATATACATATACATATATATGTACATGTACATATATATATACCTATGTATGCCTTTACCAAAGCATAACACCTAACCCGAATATATAACTAAAGAGTCTGAGCGCATCAGCTTCTTTTGCCCTATACATACAACATACGTCATCATCATCATCCACGTCGTCATTATCATTATCAATTATCAATTATCAATTATCAATTATCAATTATCAATTATCAATTATCAATTATCAATTATCAATTATCAATTATCAATTATCAATTATCAATTATCAATTATCAATTATCAATTATCAATTATCAATTATCAATTATCAATTATCAATTATCAATTATCAATTATCATTACCATTACCATTATCATTATCATTAACATTATCAATATTAATATTAATATCAAGATCAACATCAACATCAACATCAATATCAATATCAATATCAATATCAATATCAATATCAATATCAATATTAATATCAATATCAATATCAATATCAATATCAATATCAATATCAATATCAATATTAATATCAATATCAATATCAATATCAATATCAATATCAATATCAATATTAATATTAATATCAATATCAATGTCAATATCAATATCAATATCAATATCAATATCAATATAAATATCAATATCAATATCAATATCAATATCAATATCATTATCATTATCATTATCATTATCATTATCATTATCAATATCATTATCATTATCATTATCATTATCATTATCAGCTTATTTATCATTATCTCATTCTCATAGTAACAAAATGTTATTAATAATTATGTAGTATGCTTTCTTTTGTTTTTGTTTTCTTTTTTGTATGGAATGCATTTTAATGTTTCTTTGAGTTATGTAATGTTTCATGTTTTGTTTTTTTGATTTTTTTTTTCATATTTTTTTAGTTTTACTTTTTTGTTATTTTTTTTTTTTCGTTTTTTTTCAATTTATGTGATAGTCGATAGCGTTGTCAGTTGCATAGTCTTTGTTGACGGCGACGCCATCGGCGATGGCGTTGGCACAAACAGGCTGGACGAGGCAGTTTCCGTGGTTAGACTACGCTCCTCGTACACCCCGGCGCGTTCCTAATTACAGATATACACATATATATATATATATAGAAAATGTAACAATATTATATAAATATGAAAATTGTTTTGCTAGATGTGATAGAAGGGCTAAAGGAATTCCTGACAAACGAAGCTTCTTTCTACAATTTTGTAAGAATTTGCTTTGAATTTTGATTATATGTGAAATCTAAATATATATGTTAATCTCGAAGACATACATTTTTTAATATATATCGTCATGCCCTAACTCATATAAAACAAGTCTAGTTTGGCACTAAAGATAGCTAAAAACTTATTTTTATAAAATTTTAATAAATAAATAAAATTTTTAAAATATTCAAAATCTGACAAAAATCGAAATTGTATTAAATTAGTATCTATATATATAAAACAAACTTGAAGACTCTAGCTCTAAAGATGACCGACATATCATTTTTTAAAATATGTTTTATCGATAACTTTGAAACAATATAACTTATCGATTTTCGTAAACAAACTCGTACTGCGCGTACAATATACGGACCTTACACAAAAAGAATGAAGTCTCTAGCTCTTATTACTTCTGAAGCGATACGGACAGACGGACTGGGCTATATCGACTCAGCTCGTCACTTTGATCAAGAATATATATACTTTATGGGGTCGGGCACGCCTCCTTCTGCCTGTTACATACATTCAACATAACCATTATACACGGATTTTTTATTTAAGGAATCGATGAAAAAATGGAACCTATCAAAAAAAGACTATATATGCCTGATTTCAGCTATATCACACCTATTCAAAATCATATTCATTCACTTTGAACTCACATGCGATTTATCATATTTGAATCGTCTCCAGATATTCGTCTTGGGCTCCATTGGGGTGCCATCCACATTGTAGTTGGGATTGGAGAATGTCAGTACAGAGCGGCTAGAGCCGCGTGAATTGCGCTTCGCCTTTTTGCGATTCGTATTAAAAGCGAGCACTGTAGGCACACATAGGTTAATATATCATATATAATAACAATTTAATAAATATGTATATATATTGGAACTTACTAAATATCACTAGCATTATAATGATAACCATGACAATGACCACGCCCAGTGCGACGATCACAAAGAACTCGCGCTGTCTATTTTCCTTGGCCTTGAGGTCATCGTCATGCTGGTTATGATTATTCTCGTTATCAGTCGAACCACTCTCATCGGTCAGTTCATCCGAATAGTCTGGCTGCTGCTCGCTCTCGAGTCGTGCCGGCACGAACTCCTTGGGTGTGGTCGAGCACAGACGACCATCGCTCTCCTGGCGGTCGGGACAGGCGCAGACATAATCAACGACACGATAGAAGCACAGATGCGAGCATCCGCCATTCTCTTGAGCGCACTGATTCCAGGTCTTCACCTGCCGCTGCAGCGAGACGGCGCGTATATCGAGCGCTCCACTGAGAGCGTCGCGCACCTCGAATGGATAATTGTAGCCGAGGCGAGGCTCTCGCTGTGATCGGTACACGGACTTGTTGTACCAGTCGGTCCAGTAAATATTATTCTCAAACTGCAGAGTTGATATAGTTTACTATTACGTGGGCATACGAAACTCAGATCTGCAACTTACCATCGTTAGACCAAATGGATGTGGTGCATAGGGCACTATTGTCTGACGGCGTTTGCCATTGAAGTCAACCTGGCCGATATTATCCTCGAGTGCATCGGCCCAAAGCAGACGTCGATTGCTGCAGAAGATGTCATCAAGTCTTTATCAAGTCCTAAACTCATCTTCTCTAATACCTACCTAAAATCAATGGTTAGACCTGTGGGAAAGCCAATGCCCGATGTCACAATGGCCGTGCGATTGGAGCCATCCAAAAGACTGCGCTCGATCTTCGACGGTGAGTTCCAGTCTGACCAGAACAAAAAGCTGCAACAATGAAAACAAATTGATTTATTATCATACAATATTATCTCGGAGAACTGAGGCACTTACGCCTTGGAGGGATGTACGATAAGTGAACGTGGATCACCCAGATCTTCTGTGATGAGCTTCTTGCGGCAGCTGCCATCGAGACGCGACACTTCAATCAATTTGCGATCCGTGTCCGACCAATAGAGATTGTCGGCAATCCAATCAACTGCAATGCCATTGGGTGTCAACAAATCCGTGCTGACCACCACCTTGCTCTCGGTGAGATTCAGCAGATTCACCCTGCGTATGACATCCATATTGACGTCAGCAAAGAATAGCCAATTGCTGCGATAATGATAGTCCAGCACAACGGCTCCATGCACCCCATTGATGGGCAGCACTACATCCATGTAGTCGCCGCTGTTCAGCGAGATCATGCCAATGCCCGAGCGCAGAGCAATCAATAGATAATCCTGAAATGAAGAAGGTGCCAAAAAATTAAATCGAATACGTAGAATGACAGTTGGATAACTTACATCGGGTAGATTCTGGCATTCGGTAGTGCTATTCTCCCGCAACTTGAGTCCAGTGGGACACTGGCACGAATAGCCCGCCGGATTGCGTAGGCACAGATGGGAGCAGCCGCCATTGTTGCGTCCGCAGACATTTTCCGTTAGCAACGGTTGCTTGATGATCACCTTAATGTCCATCAAGCCATCAATGTTGGTCATGACATCGCGCTTGTTGCTGGTCTGACGGCGATCGGCCATGTGTAGAGCCTTCGACTTCCAGTCCGTCCAATAGATGTGATCATCACTGAGCGCCAGGGCATACGGATGATGTAGTGATGACATGATCAACTTGCGCTGATTGCCCGTATAGTCGCATGAATCAATGGTCTTACGTAATGCATCCACCCAATAGATGCGCTTGCTCTTCAAATCAAGCGAGAGTCCATTCGGCCAGCCCAGATTGGCAGTCACAATGCGAGAGCGCTCGTTGCCATCCAAGTGTGAGCGCTCGATCTTTCGATAGTGACCCCAGTCCGTCCAGAAGAGTAGACCCGCCTCGTAATCGAGCGCCAGGCCGCGCGGCGACTCCAGATCCTTGTACGCAATCACATGCCGATTATTGCCATCGAGCGTGGCCACCTCGATGGTATGACGTCCCGCGTCCGCCCAGTAGATCATGCGACCGATCGAGTCGACAACCAATCCATCGGGATTCTCTAGACTCTCGCCAATCACTTTATGCACATGCAAGCCATCGGCACTGGAACTCATGATCACATTCTCAATGGTGTCCGACCAGAATATGTAGCCCGTCTTCAGGTCCACATCGAGGGCAACGGCATTCGAGATCGGTGGCAATGGCAGCACCACATCGATTAGATGATCAAAGTCCAAGGAGATTTGTCGTATATCGATGCGATGGGCAAATAGAATATATTTCGTTGGACCCTCAGAGCATGTGCGACGATCCTCCTTCAATTGCACCCCAACGGCACAGGCGCACGTAAAACTAACCGGATTCAGTAGACAAAGGTGGGAACAGCCGCCGTTCTGTTTGTCGCACGCATTGTAGACACGCCTACGTGTACGATGGAACACCCTAATGTCCATCAGGTCACTGGTGTTGGCAATAACCGTACTAACGCTCTTGCCCGTCAATTTATCGGCACTCATCGCCGACTTCGTATCCCAGTCCGTCCAGTACACGCGACCGCCGCTCACATCCAGCCCAAACGGATGACCCAATCCATCTAAACGACATTAGCCCATTAGCTTGGACTGAATTGTGCATGATTGTCTCTCTACTTACTTATGATGACCTTGCGACTGCTGCCATCGAAATTCATGTTCTCCAGCGTCTTTGTGCCGCCGTCCACAAAATAAAGCTTATGCTGATCATAGTCAATGGCCAGACCATTGGGCCAGATAAGTTTCTTAGATGCAATGATTACACGACTAGCACCATCCATATTGGCTCGCTCGATCATTGCCTCCTCACCCCAATCTGACCAGAACATGAAGCCATCTAAGGATTACAAAATGAAACATTTTTTTAATACTGAGCTAGACCATTTTCAAAATCAAGTCATGGAAAAGAAGGAGAGAGCACACTGCTTAGCTCTCTCTCTCTCTCTTCGAAAAACTTACCAATCGGATTTACCACAATGTCACGCGGCTTGTCCAACTTCTCCCAGACAAGCAGCGTACGCATTTTGCCATTTGTGGTCGCCACTTCGATGCGATTGGTTGAGGGATCTGTCCAGTATAGTTTATCGGTAATCCAGTCGAGAGCCAGGCCAACGGGCGATACCAAATTCGAGTGGACAACACGCTGCTGGTAGCTGCCATTGAGATGAGCCTTATTGATGGAGCTGCGCTCCACGTCGGTCCAATAGATGAAATCGGTTTCACTGCACCAGTCTAGAGCAACGGCATGCTTTAAATTGTCCAATGGCACAATCATATCGACATCGTTGGGCCCCGAGGGTTTCGTATTCAGCTGGCGTAGTCGAATATCCTTGCGGCGTGCCACTAGGACGAGCTTATCTGGTGCACTCTTGCACGTCTTGCCATCGTCCTTCAAGGACAGACCAATGGGGCAGCCGCAACGACGTGACGTCTTATTCGGGAGACACAAATGGGAACAGCCGCCACGCAAGCCACGCCTGTCCTTTTGACAGCGATCCTGATAGTCCGGCTGGCGTGCCGGATGATAGGCATGTATGTCCATGGGAAAATGAAAATTCTCGTGCACCGAACGAAAACCCTTTCCGGTTATCTTATTGGCAGCTGAGACAGTCTTTGTATTCCAGTCGGTCCAGTACATCGTGTCCTCGAATATGGTCAGCGCAAATGGATGAGGTAGATGGGTGCTGAGCACTTTGATGCGTTCGCTGCCATCCAAATTGGAGCACTCAATGGCATGTTGTTTCGCATCGGCCCAATATATTTTACTATTCGGATAATCAATGGCCAGGCCATTTGGCCAGGTAACGCCCTTCGATATGATCACTTGTCGCTGCGAGCCATCCATGTGAGCGCGTTCGATTTTCGGATTTGGTCCCCAGTCGCTCCAGAATGCGAGAGCTTCGCCCGGATGTATGACAATCGCTCGCGGCTTATCCAGATCACTCGATGCTAACACCGTACGTAAGTTTCCCTGAAAATTGGACACCTCGACACGCCGTGTGCCCGAGTCCGTCCAAAACAATAGATCATGTACCCAATCAACGGCAATGCCGCCCGGCGACTCCAAGCCCCACTTGATAATGCTGCGTACTTGGGTGCCATTAATGTTAACCATTTTGATCACATCCGTGGAGACATCCGACCAAAACAACAAACCCTTGCGATAATGAAAGTCCAAGGCAATCGCATTATGCAATCCCTTCACTATTGCCATATAACGATTATTGCTCAGCGTCACGCGCCGTATGTCCCATCGGTTGGCGACGAGCAGCGTCATCGCTCCGCCCAGCGCCTTGCAGGTGCGCAGATCCGGCCTCAGGATGTAGCCCATCTCGCAGGAGCAGACGAACGAGCCCAACGTATTGTGGCACTTCTGTGAGCACACGGGACTCGTCAGATATTGGCACTCGTCAATGTCCGTGCAGCTGTGCAGGAGAGATTATACGGATTACACTTGATATACTAGGAAAGCAGAGAGAGAGAGAGAGAGAGAGAGAGCGGGGTCAGGAGGAACCTACTTGCGCTTATTGGCATGCATTAGATAGCCCAAGCGACAGGCGCATTCATCTTTGCCTCGCGCCGTCTTGATGCACAGCTGCTCACACTGCTGGGGCTCGGGGCACTTCTGCTCGACGGGACAGTTGACCTCGTCCTCGCCCAGGGGACAGTCGTTTTGGCCATCGCAGACGTGCTTCTGATGCACGCAGATTCTGTAGAAGGTAGGATGAATCGATGCATTTAATTTGATGATTAGCCAATGGGGGCTAGTGATTCGATGGCACTCACTTGAGATTGGTGATGTTCTTCTTGGCCGGACAGAGAAATTGGCCGGCGTCACACAGCAGATGACAATCGACCTCATCTTCCGCCGACGAACAATCCGGATAGCCATCGCAGAGCCAAGTGCGCTAAGAGTAAAGTGAAATTTCAATTAATCGATTTATCGATTAATTCACAAAAGTAATGGGAACCTACCAGAATGCAGCGTCCATTGTGGCAGGTGAATTCGTCGGGTCCACAGGTCACCGGATGTTCGGGACTCATGTTGCCGCAATCGTTCTCATCCTCGCCACCATCGCAGTCCTGCTCCTTGTCGCACTTCCAACGCTTGGGTATGCAGGTGCCATCCGCACACTTGTATTCGGCCGATGTGCACTGGGACGGCTTCTGCTGACAATTCTCCTCGTCACTCCAGTCGCCACAGTCATTGTCGCCGTCACAGCGAAAGCGATTGAGAATGCACTGTCCGCTGGGCCCGCCGGCACCACCCAGTCCGCTGCGGCACTTGAACTCACCCTCCGGACAGCTGTTGATGACGGCCGGGCACTTCATCTCATCGGAGTTGTCATCACAATCGCGTTCGCCATCACAGCGAAAGGCCAACGAGATGCAGTAGCCATCGTTGCAGGTGAAGTGCTCGTCGGTGCAGCTACTGCGATTGCAGTGCGCCTCGTCCGAGTAATCCTTGCAATCGTTTTCACCATCGCATAGCCACTGGCGCTGAATGCAGAAGCCGTTCTGGCACTCAAACTGATCCTCGGTGCAGTTGGTACGGGCGCCACAGTGCGTCTCATCCGAATAATCGCCGCAATCATCGTCGCCATCGCACAGCCAGTCTTTGTTGATGCAGCGATAAGTCTTGGGGCACATCACATGGAGGCCACTCTGTTCGCACTCCTTCTGCAGCTTGGACATCATGTCGTCCATGTTGTCGCAGTCGTACTCGTCACTGCCATCGGTGCACTGGACCTCGCGATTGCAGCGGGCATGCGATTCGATGCATTGGCAATTGCTGCACTGCCACTGCGACTCCTCGCACGTATTGTGGCAGCCAGTGGACGGCGGTGCGCTGTAGCCGTCGCCGGGCTGGCCCAGCTGCCGTGGATCATCGTGGACGACAACGCGATTGGCGAATGGCCGGAATCCTTTTTGTTTGTTGCTGGCGCCGGCCACGAAACCGTCGCGACCCCTTGAGCTTGTCTGTCTATCTGATTCACGCACCACATACATATCGCCACGCCCACCCTGTGCGCCCACATTGCGAAATTTGGGAGTATCACCTGAGCTAGTTGTGCCAGTGCCGGATGTGACGCTCGGCTTATGAGGTATCATTGGCTCCTTAATATAAACATGACCATACATCTTACTACCATCGCCATTATCCTCCAGATTATCATCAATATGGTCATGATCATGATCATGATCATGATCGTGATCGTGATCGTGATCGTGATCATTCTCGTTCTCGTGATCGTGCTCATGCATGTGCTCACTCTCACCCTCACTCTCATGTTCATGCTCATGCTCATGCTGATCATGATCATGCTCCTGATGTGGCGGATAGTCGGATGCGGTTAGATAATCATGATCATCGTCCTTATGCAACAGATCGTCAGTAAGGTCATCATCATGCACACCATGTCCATTGGCATTGGCCGAGCGCGGATGCGCCGGCTGATACCACTGCTGTGGACGTTCTTGAGTATTTTCGGCACCGCCGCCAAGATTGTTTATTCCACGATCATACTGTTCACCAAGTCCATGAGTTAAATTGCCGATTCCCAAACCTATAAAGAAAGAATTTCATATAATAAATAATAATGATAATATGCTGAAAAGTATGCTATATTTTATTTTTAAGTTTGCATAATAATGAATAATGTAACTGACTATTTTTGCTTGTGAATTGAAATGTAGCTCGGCAAAATAAAATATCTTCATTAGGTTAATGTCTATATTGGAATGAGATAATCCACAATAAGAGAAATTGGCTTTATATCAGAGCTCGCAAATATCTGCTGATCGTTTCTCAATGTCTGCAATTAAGCGTCTTTCAATCAGAGTGTGAGAAAATACTTAGAGAGCAACTGATTGCATCGGTTCTTCAACGAGTTCGTTTGCGATCGTTTGTATTTGCTTTACTGAGCTCTGGCTGCGCCCCGAGCGTTTGGCTGAGTATTGAGCATATATTGAGTGCATGACTCTGTATGTGAGTGTGAAGACTGTTTGCATAGACTCCATGAGTTATTTGCTAGCTTACTGATCTTCATTGGGCGAGCGTCAATTGTAGCTCTCCCTAAAAGGTGTTCGGGTAGAGAGAGTGAGTGAGAGAGAGAGAGAGCATCACACGAATAGTTCAATGCAAAGCGCTCAGCCGAAAACGAAAACTCAGAGGTAGAGTGAGAGTGAGAGTGAGAGTGAGAGTGAGAGTGAGAGTGAGAGTGAGAGTGAGAGTGAGAGTGAGAGTGAGAGTGAGAGTGAGAGTGAGAGTGAGAGTGAGAGTGAGAGTGAGAGTGAGAGTGAGAGTGAGAGCAAGAGTGAGAGCAAGTGAGTATTCTATTCAGTTGATCTTGCGATTCGATCATAAAGGTTCAAGTGCTTAACAGTCATATACGAGCTATGCTAAAAATATATATAAACTGAATGCAAAATTCTAATAAAAATGCCATTACATAAAAAAAAAACACAAAGAGCACTTAAATTATTGAATTATTAAATTATTCTTAAAGATGATAGAACTGTGAACAGTTCTTAAATGAATTTACATGATATATACATACACATAAAAAACTATATTTCGAGAGTAATGTTAAATAATAGTTAAGACAAAAAGAAAGCTAAACTAATATTTATTTTAAAATCAGTTAGTCTAAACAAACTGTTTTGCTTTTAATTATTTAATCATAATTCTAACGTCTTTACATGGAAAAATTTTGCAAGCGAAAATTTAATTTTACATTAAGTGGCAAATCTGTTTTTAAATGTATAAATTAAGTTGTTTGATTTTTAATTATTCAATTAACTGCGTTAAAAATAGTTAAACTTCTCTACATAGAAAACGTACAAATGAATATTCAATTTTCCATTAGCTAGCAAAACTATTTTAATTGCAAAAAACTAAATTATTTGACTTTGAATTATTCAATTAATTTAAGAAACAGTTTTTATAACTAAAGTTCGAAATGCATATTTAATTATTTTAAATTGCATTAATTAGCAAAACTATTTTTAATGCAAAATCTAACAAATTCCAAATGCAAAAGCTCGCACATATCTACATATATGCATATGAATATTTATTTTAGATTTTAGAGCACAGAACAATTATAATAGATTTCAAAATTCGAATACATGACTCTAAATGCTAAACTACATTTAGAGAATAGTTTTCAATAAAATGAAGTTTTATAAAAAGTTTGCTACATTTTGTATTTGTTATTTTCTAGCGAGAAGCAAACAAAAATAAAATAAAGATAGATAAAAAGATAGAAATAAATAAAAAAATAAATAACTAAAAAATAATAAATTTATTATTTCAATAAATAAATAAATAACTACATAAAAACTAAAATATAAATAAATAAGTATATAATAAAATAAATAAATAAATATATAAATAAACAAATAAATAAATAAATACATAAATAACTAAATAAATATATAGATAAAGAGTTTTATTTTTAATTAATTAATAATTTAATACAAATTTAATTTCTAATAGCCAATAATAAATAAGAAATAAATGAATTAATAAGTAAATAAATAAATTAATCATTTAATAAATAAATAATAATAAATAAAAAAAATAAATAAATTGATTAATAAATAAATAAATAAATAATAAATACATAAATAACTAAATAAATATAAAGATAAAGAGTTTTATTTTTAAATAATTAATAATTTTATAAATATTTAATTTCTAATAGCCAATAATAAATAAAAGATAAATTAATTAATAAATAAATACATACATAAGTAACAATATAAATATATAGATAAATAATTTTATTTTTAATTAATTAATTATTGAATAAAAATTTAATTTGTAACAGCCAATACATAAACTATTTCTTGAGTTATACGGATTAATACTAATTTTCGCATTAATTAAGCAATCAATTTCGATTGCAAACATTAATAGAAGCGCAAATGTACAAATGCAAAAAAAAAAAATAAAAATACATACATACATACATACATACATATACACGCATGTACATACACACATACATATGTACATGCATATGTGCTAATGGCTGCAAATGTGCGTGGGCTAATAAACTAACAGGTGGCATACACACATAGGTGTAGCAGCACACACACACACACACACACACACACACACACGCACATACATATGTTTATGCGTATACTAATTATGTAGATACACAAAATGAAGAGCTTCGCAGAAAATTGCAAAGTTAATGGAAAAGAAACAAATGCAAAGTAAACACTTTAAATATTCAATTAAAATTTATTGAAGAGAAAATAACAACAAAATGAAATTGATGTGTATAACAAATGTTAAGAGAGAGACTATATATATGTATATATATGTATATAGATATATTTCATATATAGCTGCAATTTAAAAATAGACAATTTATGGAATGCTTGTTGGCCCCTAGTTGGCTAATCGCTTAAAATTTGCACTTAATCTCTAGAGAATGCTCTAATGCTAATGCTAATACCAATTTTCATTGATAAGTACGCAAAAGCATGCTGCCTGTGTGGGTTGTATATTTAACAGCTATGTATGTGTGTGTGTGTGTGTGTGTGTGTTGAGGATGTACGTGACAGAGATAATATACTTACACAAGCATAGCAGGCACACCAAAGGGCAAAACGGCAAGGCTAGCAAATACATTGCCACCGCACGCACACAAACACACACACACACAGGCACAGGCACAGGCACAGGCACTGGCAGAGGCAGAGGCACACGCACACGCACACGCACGCACGGCGGCGCTGCTGCTGCGGCTGCTGCTGCGGCTGCTGCTGGCGCTGCTTCTGTGGCTGCTGCTGGCGCTGCTTCTGTGGCGGCTGCTGCTGCTCTTGCTGCTGCTGCTGCTGTTGTTGTCTCTTTTTGTTTTAGCGGTTTTTGGCGCGTGCGTGTGACGCGCTACTGATTGGAGTTGGGCTGCTGCTGCTGCTGTGTTCGCACTTTAATGCGCTTCGCGTTGCGTAGGTGTCACATTCACAAGACCGTATGTACATACATATGTATTGTGCTATACATACATATGTACATCGGTTTACTCTGGCACGCCAACTTGCTGCTGCTGTTGTTGTTGTTGTTCTCGTTGTTGTTGTGGAGGTTGTTGAGGTTACTGTTGTTGTTGTTGAGGTTGTTGTTATTGCTATTGTTGGGCGTTTGAAGGCAAACGGAATTTGCATAAAACATTTGTCTGCACTAATCCACGATTCGACTCAAGTTTGAATATCACTTGTTACACATTTCATACATCAGTCTTCATTTAATTTCATAAGCGCTTTTAAATATTTGTTATTTCTTTATAATTTTCATGTTTTTTTGCTGTTGTTGTTGTTGTTGTTGATTTTTTTTTTTTCAATTAGTTATTTATGTAGTTGAGAGAGAAATCCAACGGAGCACGTTAAAGCTGTCAATCGATAAACGAAATATTCTATCTTATTAGCTCGACATTATGGCATATACTATATAGTATATATATGTATATAAGATTTAATTTAACTGTTATATTGCTGCTGCCTTCGCTTATATATACATATATACATAGTTGTCCATGTATGTATGTAAGAGCTGAGCATTTATTATTTTTTTTTTTTTTTTTTGCAGAAATTACAGTTAAATTAGAATTGATTTAATATTTAATATTTAAATATTAACTTAGAGTCAAGCTTGAATTCACTTTTTGTTTTTTGTATAATAAAAAAAAATGCCTGTTGCGATTGCTTGTCCAATATTTAAAGCTTAGTCAAATTTTTAATACAATTTATATATGTATATATATATATATATTTTTTATTTTTATTTTTATTTTTATTTATTTATTTTTTATCAAAGTTCACTAATTAGTTTTGCATATTTATAACTGTTATTGCTATTAGCTGCTGCTGCTGCTGCGACCGCTAGCTATTTTATAACTGCGTATATGTGGGTGTGTGTGTGTGTGTGTGTGTGTATGTATGTGTGTATGTGTGTGTGTGTGTTAGTATGCGTATGTGTATGTGTTCCGGCGTGGGAAACACCCACTCTCTAAGTCTTCGGCGAATGCGGAGGCGGCATTAGCCCAAGCGCCGCTAATTTTATTTTTAGAACAATTTTTTTTTTCTATGCCAATTTGATTTGATTCCAGAATTCAAGTTTCTGCACGTCTATTTTACTGTTGTTGTTGTTGTTGTTGTTTTTTTTTACTGATGTTTCGTTGTTGTTGAGTGTTTTTTTTTATTTTATCTATATATATATATATATATATATATATATATATATATATATATATATATATATATATATATATATATATATATATATTATTTTGTTGAATTTCGCTCTGGCTGCACTAAATAAAATATTATGTGGAGCATGCGCACTCACACACACCTACGAACTGCACAATGTATGTGGATACATACATATTATGTATTTAATGGCTTAAGCCGTTTAGTCAACACAATTTTATGCAAAATTTTTGAATTTCATATATATATAGAAATATATATAGATATATATATATATATATATTATTTTTTAATATTCACACAGCTCTGCTCACATTATCTTTGAGTGTGTGCGTGTGTGTGTGTGTGTGTACATATGTGCTCGGAATTCTGTTGATTCCTCCTTTGCTTGCCTCATCGATTCGCTTTGCACAGCACTT